>PVIC010002372.1:0-78519 GCA_004025085.1 Thryonomys swinderianus
TCAAATAAGATCTATGCATGGCCGACTGCTTTCCATGTCTTACATAGCAAAGGAATCTTAATTTTTGTCACACTCCTAGTGAATCTGACCGCTCTTACAGAAGTCACACACAGAAAGTCTAACCAGGCTTTAGACAAGCATCAGGGCCGTCAGACCATGGCATTATTTCCTTGCTGCCTTCACTCCCCACACTATAAGGTCTTTGTCTCTGCTCAGCAGAGAGGTCCTTTCTTCACTTACTCACTTACATAAGGACCCTCAGCGCTTTGCAAAATGGCACCCTGAGTGCTTGAATATATAAGATTTTCCAGTTTGCCTTCTCCTAGCCAATTCCAAGTGATCTTAAAAGGTTGAGAGCTGGATTCATCCCTGAAGGCTAGAATTTCTTCACTTCCACTCTCTTTTGGGAAGGTCACATGCACAGAAAGTTTGGCTGTTGTCAGAAATGTCTCCTTTCATGTTTTTCAAAATTTCTGTGGAATACACCAAAAGTTTAAAAAATTGGAAATCACCATTAGTACATATATCTGTCTAGAAATCTTTTCAAATTTATTTAGGCACATCCCATTTAACTTACCCAGTTTATACTTAAATGTTTCTTTGAATATTAAAATGTTAGTTTATAGACAGAGGAAACAACATTCTTTGAACTTGCAGGAGGTACTAAATGAATATGTGTTACTGAAACAACAAGACTTTTGAGTTTAATTAGAAAATTTTAGGCCATGGATTTCCACTGCCCTTTGTAAACCTGAGCTGTGTGCAGGTCTCTAACACTGTTAGAGAAGATGTGGTTAGGAAATTGAAGTTGAGGTAATTTGGTTTTCTACAAGATTTTCATTTTATTAAATAATAGCTATTTAATGCATTCTTTTGTCTGGAAAAATCTATATGCTACTCTATAATGACATAAAAAATTCATGAATTAAAATATTTTTTCTTAAGTCTCTTCAGAATTGACAATTTATGTATTAGGCTTCAGCCTAATACAGTTTGAAATAACTGAGATACTACATTTTTTAAAAGTATTTTTTGTAGCAATAGAAGGTGCAGAACCATCTCTGTGATTATTCTGCATGAAAAAGGGCTATTTTTATAGCTTTTCAGTGTTCTATTTATCACTAAAGTATTTAAGTCTATTCCTGTCCCAAAGGTTGAATTTAAGCATATCATTCTCTCTGTCATCATATTGAAATTCATACCTATTAAATCAGTAGCTATTATAGTATTCAGGGAGCAATATTTTATCCCCTATGGAGTAAAATCCAGGAGAAAAAGCTTGCACCTCCTGCTCTTCTGAGGCTTGGTAAATTATGGTACCTGAAGTTGTTCTGGGGATGTCAGATATTCTTTTTAATTTCAAAGGTTGACATTCAAAAGGTTTTTAGTTTGTATGCATCAGAAGGAGCATTTGTTTATTCTAAGTGCATTTCATCCACATCATGATTTCATAGGACATATTATAAAGGGAGCACAAGGGACTCATTTTGTGTCCATCTCTTTAAAAGTTGAGCTTTCTAATCCTGTTGTAAAAATCTGTGTCAGGGATATTTAAGACGGCAGCACTTTATCTGTAGAAAAATCAGTTTAGTTCAGCCTTGTGATGTGTGTCAGAATGGAGGGCCCTCCACTGTGGAGCCCGAGCTGTCAGGCTGTTAAACATGTCTCAGCTTGACTGGGGGGTCTAAGTAGCAGGGCAAACCTACCGCAAGGGACAATCCCGAACAGTCATGAGACACAACACAGGTAAGGAGAACACAGAAGGAAGAAAGGAAAATTAAAACATCCACACACATTAGTAAAAACCATGGAGAAATGACCTTCCCAGACATATGATTTTACAAGTTGATGTTTCCCCTCTGTTTAAACTTCGTGTTCTCAAATTGCAAGGTATCAAAAAAAATCACTCACGTATATGTCTTATAAAAAATATATATATACATATACTATTTAGAATTGCTTTTGCAGTCACTGATGACTGTATTAAAATTCTCCCTTTCAGGCAAAACCATGCTGTAGGACATATAACCCCAGCACTAAAATTTGAATTTTTATGAGTTCGATATGGATTGAAATGGGAAAATCTTATCGATTACCCTAGAGCCCATGTAGCTTAAGAAGTCATATCTAAAACCTCTGTCTTACCTGTCCTGTTTTTAAATGAGAGAGATATAAAATATGTTTTTCTCCCTCATGTTCAGTTCAATATCCTGCTTAAAGTACTTTGAAAATACAATATTTTGAAATAATTTTAATTTCTGTTTATGCCATTTCAAATTTAGTCATGTGATAATGACCATGCAATGTATCATTCTTTCTCCTAAAATCTGCATATCCCATTTTTCTTTGGCCTCCCTCTTCATAAAATGTTAGAACCCATCATTAGATACTAGCCAAAATCTTAGGCAAACTGATCTACTTAATATAATTAAAAACACCTTTATAGTGGTTGAAATGCTAAATATTTTGCAATAGCATAGGATATTATAAACTATCACTGGCTTCTTAGTACTTCCTAATTTGCCTTGTTTTTTTCCTCTGCCCATCCCTACCCAAAGAAATAGGTGACTGATCTACAATTAATCATCAGTAGTTTTATATGTGAGATCTGGGTCATTTGTCCAGGTTGCAACAGGAATAACCACTTCTGTGCTATAATGACTATCTTCTCTCATATAGAACAAATTCCACAGATTGAAATACAGATTTCTTGCTCTAGGAATAAATGCTATAGTTATTGATTAATATTGTTCAATGCTTTTAGATGCTATTTCTTAGATAAAGAAAAAGTATGTTGGAATTTTAGGCAATTATGAAAATGAGAGGATTATATACTTAAACTATTGTTAAGTGATGGAAATATACTTATTTTTCAAAATATGTCCGTCTAGGATGTTATTTCCATACTTAATTTCCCAATACAATGTTTAAAGACATTAGTATCAAATCCTGTTTTCTATGGAAATTGTTGAAATAAAGCAACATATACTTCTAAGCTTTAGGTTTTATTTAGTAAATTAAACCAAAAGAAAAATCCTTATTTGACTTTTGTAGTTGGACAAATGTGCTGCGATGTTGTGACAATGATTAGAGCTTGTCAGAAAAATTGAGCCCTTGCTAGTCTGAGTTCAGGAAAAGTTCTCTGAGTGTGGGTGTCACCATTAACATCCGTCCCACACCTCCGAAACCGAGCAAGAGCACAGAAAGGAAAAATGAACTATTGAGAAACCATGGTTAACAAGTGTCACAGTGTCTGACAAGAGTCTAAAACTCCAAGTGGAGAATGGGGGTTAGGACTCTGAGCGGGTGGCTAACTAGGTAGCGAGGCAGATGTTAAAATGCATACATTGTTCTTCAGGACATTCACTTACTTACAATTGTAATTAATAGTCATTAGTACTATAAGATGAACTGATAAAAGTACCTGTATAAGTAATTTTGGAATAAGTAGAACTTCTGAATTATCTGCCTGGAGTTATTGATGAGTGCCAATGTTATTTTTAAGAAAAAATCTCTACATTTACATTCATATGAATTATTCTTTAGAAATATATAATATAATATTATCCCCCCCAGTGATGGAGCATCTGGCAATTATTAATATTAAATTTTATCTTGCGCTAAATCATTCAGTTCAGTAGTTTAGTCAAAAATAGACAGCAGCATGAAGGATATCCAGATAGCACCCTCAGGCTTGGAACACAACCCCCCCAGTTACATTTTATGAGTGTTACGGTTTTAAGTGTGGCTTCTTTGTGAGCAAATAAGAATTTGGTCTTCAATCTCTGTCCTGTTCCTTAGAACCAGCTCGTCTTCTCCTTCTCCTACATAACTCATTCTTCTCGATATCTGAAGGCTGAGCTGGGAAGATTTGTAGGAACAATAGCTTTTATCAAGCATGATGAATCAATAGCTTTTATCAAGCATGATGAATGACTAGAAAACTCAGTTGCTGAACAGTGACACCAACCAGGAAAGACCTAGAAAGATTCCCTGTCCAAAGGCAAAGCTTTCAGGTGCTTGTTATTCCACTGTCGTAACTACACACAGTCCGACTGGACTAACCCCCTCCACAGGGCACTGCAGGGCTGGCCGCAAGCCTGCGTGGCTCTTCACAATGGAGAAGGGTTCACAAAAACCTCTGCAAGAAGGACTTGTAGCTGCAGGTTGGTAATTACCATAACTCTCTGGCATAGAGCAATAAACCATTCACTTATTTTCTATAGGATAATCCAAGAATAGATAAGGGATGGGTGCATTACCTGATCTTTCATGGTCTTCCCTAAGTCTTTCACATCTTTCATGTTGATGGCATTCTTTCCACCCTTTTCTTTTCCCTTCTTCTTGTTTTTCTTTTTGAACAAACATTTCTTACAGATACAAAAGCAGCAGGTCAGGACTAAAAGGACCGCAACTATGGCTATGGCAATTAAGGCCCACGGTGGCACTGAAATAAAACACATGCACAGAGACATTAGTCATAGAGCGTCAGGCACGTGAAACCTTTTATCTTGCATGCTAGAAAGACATGTGCCCCTCCATCTGCATTTCTTGAGCTTTTCTTGGACTCCAGGAGGGCATTCTGTGGTGGTGTTCCCGTCTGAGGTGCTGTCCTTATCTTTTCTCCTTTGCTCTTTCGCTTGTGTCACATGTCATCTCCTCCAACTACTTTGCCAGATCGAGCAGAATTCCTAGGAATCCTGCTCTGTTTTTTAGAGCACACCTCTGGGGTTTGGTCTTTGAGTTGAAATCCTGGCTCTACCAATTACTAGCTGTGGGATCTTGGTCAAGCCACCTGAGCTCTCTGTGCCTCAACTCCCTCACCTGTGAAGTGGCAGGGTTGTCACACAGCCCCTCGGAGGGTTCAATAGTGAGGCTTAATAAATATTGCTAGAAGTCATCTGTGAATACTATGTGTTATATTAATACGTTATGGGATGATGAAGAGGCAAATATTAATTACACAGACAACCACAGGTAAAATCCTAAGAGCAGTGAGTGTTTGGAATAAGACCTTAGTCCCCTGAGAGTTGCTCCCTCTTCATGGGAGAGATGTTGCTAGGGCTGGTCCCAGGGTCAGGAAGTGCCATGTGCTCAGCTGGGTGGCCAACTGGAGGTCATGCGACTGGTTAGATTGCTTAGCTGTTCTGATTTTTCTGTTTTCTCCTCTGTGCAGTGAAGATAATAGTGACGGCCATTTCATTCAGTTGAAGATTAAAGAAGCTACTGTAGTATAAAGATTATGCTGGCAGCTGGTACATGGCAAGTACTATGTTCCTCTTAGCTATTCTTTCTCTATATTGAAGGCATAGAACACAGTACAGTGGCTAAAGCTCAGGGCCCACAAGGTGACATAAAACATGTACATTAATACATATACTAAAGTGAAGAACAGGATACCCTAAGGAGAGTGCAGTGAAAATGCTGAGAGAGTATAGAATAAGAAGAGATGTTTTTAGAGGAGAGAATCAAATCTATAGCTGTGCTTTATATATTAATATATACAAATAAATACAATCCAAGTGTTCCATTCAGTTGTGTATCTGCTAACAGTTAATTTATTTTTTACTTGGAATCTATAAAACTTCAGAATGGTGTAGCTAGAAAAAAAATAAAAGTTTCATGGAACACTTAGGATTTCACCTTGATTGGAAAGGAATTATAAATGCTTCAAATCACAGCTATTGAGATTAATCAGAAAGAAGTAATTAGGTTTGTCTGCTGTAATAAAAAAAGACACTGGGCACTGAAATGATAAGCAAAAGTGTAATTTTCTTCAAGCCACATAAACATCATTAGTGACACTGGTTGTTGAACACAAGTCAGGAGTACTCTGATAAAGTAAAAACACTTAAAATTAACCTCTTTTCAAAATTGAGAAATCCCACTCTTGCCTGTTCTTCCTCTGTGGTTAGCTTCATGATGAAAAATATTCACACTGTATATTATTCTTGCTGCTAACTTGATGTTAGATATTAACTGAAGGACATGAAATCACAATTTATGACATTATGTTTTCAGTCACAGGAATATTTATAAGAATGTTCTAGAAAATCTCACATCCAAGGACATGTTTTCTTATAGTTCTTTAATCTCATTAGATAATTTATGTCCCTTTGAATAATATGAATTGAAGTAAACTCTTGTAACGTATCATATCATTCATTGTAACAGTTCATTTAAATGCTTCTACCTCTACTTATCTAGTTAAAATCCTGCCATGTGTGAATGAGAGAACCCATGTCTTCATTTCAGACAAGGTAGTGGTAATAATGACCTTTCAGTTGAAACTTACAAATTATCCTCCAGGTCAGACTTTGGTGATAATCTCACAGAGAACTACATAAAAGTCTCTTAAATTACACAAGACAAGAAGATGGTTTGACAAGTCCACAAAAAAGACAAGAGTAAAAGCAGAAGGCCATTATTTAATCAGAATCAGATAAAAAGAAATGGGGGACTATAAGAAGAAATTTGAAATAGTGCAACTTGAAAGTAATTGAAGACTACAGAGAAACTTACATTTTATGATTCTTTGTTTTTCTTTTCACGTATTTGAGGATTGAACCCAGGGTTTTGGGTATGCTAGGCAAGCACCATACCATGTGCTTACATCCCCAGCCTTTAAAAAATTTTATTTTGATTTGATTTTAAAATTTAATTTGCTAAATTATCCAGGCTGGTCTGAAGCTTGCAATCCTTTCACTGCAAATCTATGAGTAGTGGGGATTATAGACAGATGCCACCATGCCCAGGTATGGCTTTATGGTATAAAGCACTTCTGTGTTCTAGATTTGCATGTAGCCGATCTTCTGAATGGCTTAATTTTCAATATATTTTGTTGAAAGTAATGTAATAAATAGAATTTCCCTTACAATTTACTCACATGTTTAGACAGAAAAAACCCCTTTATTGTATTTATTTTGTGGGCTCATAGGGAAATTTGGTTGGCCTACAAGAATATAAATCATAAAATTATTTGAATTAAATGCATATTAAGAATTTTGTTTTTACTGGGGCTGGGGATTTAGCTGAGGAGGTATTGTGCCAACCTTGAATGCACAAGGGCCTGAGTTCAATCCCTGGTACTGCAAAAAAAAAAAAAAAAAAAAAAGAATTTTGTTTTTACTATATAGAGTAATCAAGCATTTTAAATATTGATGGGATTTTCTAAGAAACACATAGTATATAGTAGTACTCATTTATAGTATATGCAGAAAAATGTTTTAATATTAGCAAATCCCATGTAATGCATTTTGGATTAGGCTAAAATATATTTTAGTTTTGTGTAATTATAGCCCAACAACTGTGCTTCAGTTCTACATATATTATTTTACTTAATCTTCACAGCAGGTTTGTTCATTATTGCTTCAATTTCACAGAGGAAAAACTTTATAGATTGAATAGTTTGAGACATTCAAATATATCTTTAGGTTATTAGGCTAAAACATATATATTATACATATATACACAGGAAAGTGCCTTATCTAGTTTTGAAGCCTCTTTAATACAACATTTTATATTCTAAAAACTACTGAAGCAGATAAATAATATTATGAAGTTCTGCAGAGTTATTTCTTCAATATAAAATACAGTTTCATCAAAACATTGCTACTGGCAGAAAGTGCTAAGGTTTTTATTGTCACTCATCTATCACTGAATAAAACTTTATAATAAGAATTTTAACATTTAATTTTAAGGCTTTTCAGCACAAAACAACTAGTATAAAAAATCTCTTAAATGTTACTTTTATTTTCTAGTCAATAAATCAATCTCACATTATTTGACCCCACAGTAAGCTGATACGTAAGAATTAAGTCACAGAAAGTTACCCAAGAACTTCTGATGATTTAGTTAGCCTGGTGGTAGGCAGATGCATAACCCCTCAGAGACTTCCCTGTCCTGTTTCAGGGATGTTTTGAGTATGTTACCTTAGAGAACAGGGACTTTCCAAATGTGATCAAATTAAGGATGTTAGAATGGGCAGATTTCCCTGGGTTAGCTGGGTGGTTGTAATGTACTCACTAGGGTTTTCTTTAGAAGAGAAAGGAGCAGGTAGGACTCTGAGAGTCAAAGGGAAAGATCTAAAATTTTGTACTGCTTGTTTTGAAGAAAAAAGGACCATGAACCAAAGAATACAGGGAGCTGCTAGAAGTCAGAAATGGCAGGATAGGGATTCTTCCCTGGAGCCTGACACTTTCCTCTGTTTATTTCCACATGTCTGTCCCTACCAGCACATCCTTCCATGGCGCTATGATTTTTTTTTTTTTGAGACAGGGTCTCACTTTGCAGTTCAGGCTGGCCCTGAGCTCACTATGTAGCCCAGGCAAGCCTCGAACTCAGCAATCCTCCTGTCTCTGCCTCCTGAGTGCTGGGATTACAGGCGTGAGCCACCACGCTCTGCGCCGCTATGATTTTTTTCTCTTTTTTTTCCATAGCCAAATCTTAAGAGGGGTGTTACTCTGCTAAGTGTTGCTTAGTCTCTTGCAGGTCTTTACCTTCTGGCTAAGTGTAGACTTTCCCAGGCCTTATACACAGCTGTTACCCAGTGCTATGCTCCAGTTCTGTGTCCCTAACCATCTACAGAATACTTCACACTGCCTCTTATCTTTCCTTACACTCTTCTCCCAAACAACTAATGTCTTCTATAGGTGCTTCTATCACTTCCTACTTTTTGGACATTGAAACAGAGGGAAATTTTTACTTCTAAAATCAATCAATTAACAAATCTTACTGTTTCTTTTTCAGTGCGTTTTGCCCATTTATGTGCTTCACATCATCTCCCATGTAATGTCCCTTCAATTGCCATTTGATCCATTCACTAACTTGCAGCAAAAATTTCCAATACAGAATCTGAGAAACTGCACCCCGTGTCCACAAGCCTCTGTGGTGCTGCTCACTCGACTTGGTCCCACAGCTCCTTTTGTCTCCTCAGACTGTCATTGTCTCCTGCATAAATCTACATCCCTCATTTTGAAAAGCTAATCTTTTTTCTTCATTTAAATGATAATAACTTTTTAAGATTGGTGGTGGTAGATTTTTAAATAAAAGTATTATATATATTCATTAAAATTCCACCCTGTCACTGTGGGAATAGTGAGTAGGTGATATAATACATTGTGGATTTATATTGGATAGTAAAAGAGGATACAGTATTTGTTTAATAATTATTAAGCTTATATAAATGTTTAAAAGATATAAATTACACCCGTTTCCTATGTATGTGATTCATTTTTGAGTAACTCAAAACTTGGCTTTAAAAAATATTGTTGTGATACGAGTACCTGTAATAGATTAAAAACATCTGGAGCCATTTATAAACAAATTTGCACAAGCACATCTTTTGTTGGAAAACAAACTACAAGAACTTCTTCTTGTTGGGAGAAGTTGTTGTTCTATGGGAAAAAGGTCGTGAGAAATAAACTGAACCATGAGAAAAAATAATGACTTAGTCAGATACATTTACTGAGCAGCTACAAATACACGTTACCTTTTTCAGAGTTGGGACATAGTGTCAAGTAGTTGTACAGATCTGAGACTTACAACTGACTCCCCAGATGATAAAAGTTAGGTCTTAACTTTATTTTTAAAAAAATTATAGTTTATTTCTTAGATTTGAATCATTATTGGTATATAATAAAATTGGATATAAAAAATATATCCACATCATGATCACACTCATCACTGAGAATTTGTACCCGTACATGACACAAGTTAATTCTCAATTTTTTATCATTCCCCTGCCCACCAGGTCTTACTTTATGAACAGAAGTCCATTTCCCATGTTTGCTAAACCTAGTTTCTGGAACATATTATAGTATATTTTAAAATGGAGCCTACGTGTCTTAAAGCTCTTATGAATAAATTCAGTGCTTCCACAGTACACATACTGATGAAATCAACTAGTAAGTATTCTTTCTACCATAAAAAATGTAACCCTTCATAGAAAAATATCACTTCTCTCCCAGGGATTTTTGGTAGAAAGTAATTGTTTAGAAAAAAGTAATTTATTTGCGGAGCTCTGACATTTAAAAAAAAAGTTGCTTCATATATCCTTCTCTTTAACAAAGCGTTATAAAATCAAAGACGAAACCTGCACAAAGAAAGGGACCATGCTACAGTGACTATTTTACAAAGGGAAACGTCAGTGTGACTGGAGAGGCGCATGGGCGGGCGTACACACAAGACGGGAAGTGTGCTGTTGAGGAGACCTTAGAGTCAGCCCTACAGTGTGGGCAGCGGGGGAGAGCCCCGTTCCCGATTTACACACGGACCCTGGCAGACAATGGAAGGCTCACCAGAGGCGGTGCTCTCCTGAGCTCCACATAGATCTGTCTTGCAGTCCTCAAAAAGCCTGACTTAGGTGAATGGAAATAAGAAAGCTGAGAAACAAAGCCATGCTCTGGAGCCCCAGTAGCAGGAGAACGCTGTCTTTGAAGTGCACCACCCTCCTCATGGCCTTTCCATTGGGTCTGTTAGTTTTAGTTCTTCAGATCTGATTCTGTCCTTTCTCTCCCTCATTCACTGTCAGCTATTGCTCTCTCCTAGGCCAGCAAAGATTGGGTGATTGATGCATTGGGATCTTGGTTCATTCTGGGGCTAACTCATTGTTTTTTTTTAGATTTCTGCTTTGATTTCACTTTTAAGGACAGCTTTGCATTATCTGTCAGTTTCATTCTCTTCAATCAAATTAGGATACATCCTCCAATTCATATCTTTTTCATGAGACACACTGCTGTAGATCCCTCTCAGGGAAATATGAGCTTGTCCATTGGTGTCAGCCCTAAATATTTCAGCCAAGAGCCGGCAGACAGCATAGGTGACACCGTAGCTTTGGTCACTATAAACATTCAGGAATAACTTCAAGCATTTTCTACCTTTGATGTGTTTCTCTTCTCTCAAATGAATGTCTTACTATTGCATTAATATCTGGCATAACGAATTCTGTGAATAATCTTTGCATTTCTTCATTCTTGCACTAACTGAAGCTTTTGCCAGCCTCAAGTTTTGTCCGAAATAATCTATCATCTTTCTAGATCATTATAATGATTCTGCAAGGTACAAAATACAATACAAAAATAATTATTGTGCTGTTAACTAGTAGGAAAATTGATCTGTACTTTAAAGCCTTGCTTTTGCAGTTGTTTATGTATAATTTTCAAAAACACAAGGATAATCATTTTTTAAAAACTGGCAAAGATACAGAATGAGCCTGGCATTTTAAAGCTTTTGGTAAATTATGAAATGCAAGTGAAAAAAAAGAGAAAAGCTCTGGAAATATGTGGATCGATATTCTCATTAGTCATCTCTGGAGACAGAACATTAAATGAGAACCTGAAAAAGTACACAAAGTCATAGGGAATATAGCTGATGATTAAACTAACCAGGTAGAGGTCAGAATAAAGAATTTCTCTTTATTGGTCACAGTAGCTTCAAACACTATTGATTCCTTCCTGCGGGGTATTATGCAAACTTATCTCTCCTTATGTTTTGGAGTGGGAGATCTAAACCTCTCTTGAATCTTATGCTCCTTTTAAATAATAATAAAAGCTGTGAAATCTCCATAGAAAAATACAGATGTTTGCAAGGATTTGTCTCTGTGTGTAAATTTTCCCACAGTCAGTAATGCATAATACAAATAATGAACATTCTATACTGTGTACGCAATGACAAATTAAATGGGCTTTCTTGTTAGATTCTGATTCTGTGTGGCCACAGCAACCTTATTTGACTGGTCACAAGAGTACTTGACAATGAGTACTTGTTAAATGCTACTCCAGTTGAAATCAGTTTCACAGGTCTAGAAGACCATTGACTCCAAATTAAAAATTCCATCCCCAGAACATCAATGTAAAATTCACCAACAGTGCTGAGGAAGAGAGTCTGGCTCAGTCTCGCAATTGGTCACTCAACCTTTCATTGATTGGTTGCTGACCATTGCCTGTGGGCATAATGAATGCGGGATGTGGGTACAAGAAGAAAAAGTGAGGGCCGGAGGGTTAGCTCAGTGGTTTCCGGCGCCTGCCTTGCAAGTGTAAGGTCCTGAGTTTGATCCCCGGTAACCACATATGATGCTGGGTTTGGAGACATGCCCACCAACAATCAACGCCACATACCACAGTGCCGGGCATGGTGGCTCACGCCTGTCATCCCAGCACTCGGGAGGCAGAGACAGGAGGATTGCTGAGTTCCAGGCTTGCCTGGGCACCATAGTGAGCTCAGGACCAGCCTGAAGTATAAAGCGAGACCCTGTCTCAAAAAGCAAAAAAAAAAAAAAAAAAAAAAAAAAAAAAAAAAAAAAAAAAAAAAAAAAAAAAAAAAAAAAAAAAAAAAAAAAAAAAAAAAAAAAAAAAAAAAAAAAAAAAAAAAAAAAAAAAAAAAAAAAAAAAAAAAAAAAAAAAAAAGAAGAAGAAAAAGTGAGAATTAAGTTGTGTCATCTGCTGGCGCAGATTCTCAGTGTTGAGTGTGATTATGATGTATATATATCATGTACCAGTAAAGACTCAAATCTTAAAAAAGAATAAAAGAATAAACACAAAACAGAATAAATAAAAAAGAATAAAAAATAAAATAATAAAAAAAGAATAAACATGACAGATCCCTTTTTTGGAAGCTCAGAAATAGTAACTCCCACGTAAAAATTAGAAAAAAAAATAGGCAATACCCAGAAGGGTTCTGTAAAGTATCAGGTTGGAAAAGCACAAGACAAACTGGGCCTTGGGGCTCAAGGAGGGCTTCATGAAGAGGGTTTCTTCTGAGGTGTGCTCGGAAGCCCTGCTTGCTGCAGAGGAAACAGCATTCTGGGATCTCCAGTTCTTTCTCTTTGCCTTCCTTTTTTCTTCTCTGTTTTCTTTCCTTCTCTTTTTTTTTGGGGGGGGGGCTAAGAGGTGAGGATGGATACATACCTTTATCAACCAGTGACTACCTTGGTAGGGATTTTATGAGGAGACAACAACACAAATCTACATTATTATTATTATTATTATTTGAGACAGGGTTTTGCTTTGTAGTTCAGGCTTGCCCTGAGCTCACTATGTAGCCCAGGCAAGCTTCAAACTCAGCAATCCTCCTGTCTCTGCCTCCCGAGTGCTGGGATGACAGGTGTGAGCCACCACGCCCGGCACTGTGGTATGTGGTGCTGATTGCTGGTTGATTGTTGGTGGGCATGAGTCACCATGCCCAACATTGTATGTGGTTACCGGGATCGAACTCAGGACCTTGGGCTTGCGAGGCAGGCGCCGGAACCACTGAGCTAAATCTCTGGCCCCAACATTACATTATTTTTTACCATAGGGAATGAGAAGATGTCCACTTGGACATCTCATGTAGCTGACTCCAGATGGTCTTCACAATTAACTGGAGAACTTGCTTGACATTTTCCTATCACACGGTTCTGTTCCACCTGTCCTTTGTGTCTCTGACCAAAAGGAAGCTGGAGTGTGTGGGCGAGAATGCTGGGGGAAGGGTGACCCAAGCCGTGGACTTGGGTCCACTCTGTAGGATGGATTGACTGTGGTTAATAGCAATGGAGGAGAGACGCCTTCACTCCTGCATTTCAGTGTCTGTTTAATGCATTAATGCCCAGCATGTCTGAAGAATGCTAAGCAGATTTGAAATAAATTACTTCAAAAGCTTAGCATATAACTACTTGGGCACATGTGATGAATATACATGAAACAAATAATGAACAATACGGCGTGTGAAATGCCAAATTAAATGGGCTTTCTTGTTAGATTCTGATTCTGTGTGGTCATAGCAACCTTATTTGACTTGTCAAATGAGTACTTGTTTAGAACTATTTTATTTTAAAAATCTTAAAATTTAATACAACGGAAAAGTTTCTCTTTGCCCATAAATTCTTAAAAACTGTCAAAGCACAGAAACTTCAAAAAAATGTGATATTGCTTTGATAGGCACAGTCGCAACCTATACTTTGATGAATTTTTACCAGAACCTGTATCTTTAATCTGATCGCAGCATTTAATGTGCCTTTCAACAAATTCATATCCCTTGCTGGATGACTTATTAAGGTGCAATGATTGCATTTGATAGCAAAAGTTAGTTGGCTGAAGATCCTTTTATCTGCACATGTATTAATCAAATAATTTATTTTATAAAATGTCTGTAATAATAATGGTCTACTCTAAACGATAAGGCAAAGTCATCTGTATCTTCGTAGTCTGGAGTATCTGAATTTGAGGTGGAAAATGCTATTGGGTCTTCAGGGGGAGATAAACCTCCGCACAGCTTCCAGAGGATTGAGATCAGGCTTTCGGTCAGCCCAGGAGGCTGTGGGCTGCAGGCTAAAGGAAGGAATGTGTCGGTAAACATGAAGCAAGCCAGGCGTGCTGGCCGTTGGCCGGTGACAGCAATTCAGGGGCGATCAGTTCTGAAGCCTCTGGAACTCTGTAACAGTTTTCAGTCACACTGCAAACAACACAGTTTTGTAGCTAAAGGAAAATCCATTTAGCCTATGAAATTTGTAGCGTGTCTCTCTTGAGTCTTGATTTCTAAATTCGAAGTTCCAAGAAATTTATATGAGTCATTGCTTTTCCTCTCATGGAAGTGAACTTTCTTCTCAACTTTTATATTGGAAGTCTTCAGAATAAACAGCTTTGGCCTTCTGATTCTATTCTCATTTTGTTCTCTTCTGATGCTTTGAATTGGTTGAAAACTTGCTTAATTTGTTTCCTATCTTTGGCAAAAGAGTCCAAGGGGAAACATATTCTAAGTACTGGACGTGGATCCTATTGATGACTTTTGGATAATTCATAACTGAAATAAGAAAAAATTCTTATTTCTTTTCTATGCAATTGAGTGTTATTAAGATTAAATTCAGTTGTGATAAAAGTATGTTAGTTAAAGGGATATTTATATATCCCTTGCTATTTTATAATTTAAGGACATGCTTACATACCAGCAATAAACAGACAAAAGAGATGTGTGGGCTTCTTGTCTGCTTTTTGGAAGGATTTTTCCCTTAGTACATTGTTTATTATTCTAGGAACAGGTGGGTACATTTTTAGAATTCCTGTAAGTTGGAGAGAGATGGTGGTGCTGACAGGAGAACTGTATGGTTTGTGGGTCATTCTAGTCATGAGAGGGAGGAGCTGAGCTCATTAATTTCGTTACTGTACAGGGCGACAGGTAGACAACAGCGACAGCAGAGCTCCACACTTGTCTAGCTGCCCACAGGATCCTCTTTTTTTTTTTTTTTTTTTTGAGACAGAGTCTCGCTTTGTAGTTCAGGCTGGCCTTCAGCTCACCATGTAGCCCAGGCAACCCTGGAACTCAGCAATCCTCCTGTCTCTGCCTCCTGAGTGCTGGGATTACAGGCATGAGCCACTATGCCCGGCACTGTAGTATGTGGTATTGATTGCTGGTGGGCGTGAGTCAACACGCCCAGCATTGTATGTAGTTACCGGGGATCAAACTCAGGACCTTGTGCTTGTGAGGCAGGCGCCAGAACCTCTGAGCTAAATCTCTGGCCCAGGATCCTCTTTCTTGATTAGCCAAAGGATTTCTACTGCTATGGACCAAACATCAATTTTCCTTGCAATCTGTTGTCTTGTTTCACCCCAGTATATTTTTCTCCAAGGCAGTTTCCCTCCATCCATTGCTCAATTTGTAAGCATTATTTCTTCTTTCAAGTTTCTTGCTACTTGGATCTTTCATTGTCTGTGCTATTCACAATCTTGGATTTATTTTCTGGTCTTTTAAAGGGATTTTACAGATCCAGACAATCTTGCCTTTTTCTTTATGCACTTTTGTTAAAAAATTATCTTTCTGTTTAGAATCTGTACTTAGGACCACTGTAACTGAAAGCACATGACCTCAAGGCCTGCATGATGCTGGCTAATTTTTGTAGGTTCTCACAGATCTCTAGTTAGAATGTAGGATTTCCTTTTTTTCTTGCTTTGGTCAAAAGAGACATTTCTCCCATAAAATTACTTCCAAATGCCTAGCTGTGTAACCCCAGACATGAACCCTCTACTTTGTCCTCACCCATATTTGTTCGGGCCTTTTGACTTATTTAATGATATATGAATCCTTGTTTTCTACTAGCACTGTGACTCATCTCTTCACCCTGTGGGAAATTGCCTTAACTATGCTCCTGGGAAATGCCACTTAGGCTGTGGACATAGTGAGTCTTATGGAACATACTCAAATATTAGTAGAGACAGGGAAAGCCTTTAAATATTGCTTATATGTAATAGTGGTATAAATCTATGGAACACCTTATTAAAACCAAATGATATACCTGGAGGACATGCTAATGAGTGAAATAAATAGATCACAGATAGGCAAATACCAGATCTTCTCTTTGAGCACCTGTAGATGCAAATGAGCTCTAGAAAGTGTGACAGTTTTTGTAGAATGGAAAATTTCCAAAGGAAATTTGGTGTGGGGATGTAATGAGGGGAAGGAATAAATATGATTCTGAAAGAAAATAAAAGAGCATGTATATAGGGGGTGAGGAGGTGTCGGTGGGTAGGGCATATGGGTAAAAATGAGAATTGACTTGTGTATGTATTGGTACAAATTCCCCAATGTTATGTGTGATTGTGAGAGGTATATAAATTGTACCAATATAAATTCAATTAAAAAAAACCCTAAATTATATATTTAAAAAATGGTTCTTAGCTAAATCCTGATAAAACTTCAGAGGGCTGTCAATTTTTCCTGATCATTTAGAAACTGTGTGCAGGTATACCTTGCTTATGACTCCAGGAAGACAATGGAAATGTCTTAGAAACTAAATTGTGGTGCAGGGAGGGTGGGTGGCCTTAGCTCCATTCTACAGAGTAGAACATAGATAATCTGGAATGTGGCCTCCATATAGTGATTCTTATTTGTGATCATTGGGCCCCAACTTAGGTCTTAGTGGTTTAACTTTTATACTGTTTCCATACACATTGGCAGTTTTTTGTTTTCATACTGAAAACAGACCCAACATTAATTATATCACTTATGTACATATCAGATAGTATATTACTAAAAGGTTTTTCTTTTTACCTGAAATCATTTCAAATTATTTATTTCAAATCAAAGACAGTTGTCACAAATTATAATTGATAATAATAGACAGGAGGGCAATATCAAATACAAGAAAGATCATGGATTTTAACTCCAAGGTTTGCCACTTAAATTTTCAAATAAATGTAGTTACTTAAACTTTCTGAACTCCAGTTTTACAACCTTTAAAATGAGAGGCAGCTACTGAGAAACGTTAATGACATAAATCTTGTGATCTGTAATATGTAAATTTATAATACATAAAGTTCTTAGCATACTGGATAACATAAAGGAAAGTTAAAAATTCCTGCTATATTTTTCCAATAGTTCCCATCAAACTTCATTATTGAAAAAGCTTTTAATTTGGCTAAAAAAAAGCATACTGAAAAAGTTATCTAGATAAAGGTTAAAATACAAGCAATTTTATATGTATAATACAACCACCAGTGTACTCAACATGTTCTGATTTAATGATACATCAGAATGTCAGGGTAACATTTTAAAAAGAAGATTGCTATTGGAAAACTGAAAGACAAGATATTTTGTAACAAGTATGGATAAATACTTGAAGAAATATATTAAACTTTGGGTAGAACAAAAATTAATCCTTGGAAGCCACAGTGGCCAACAACTGCAATAATAATAACGTAAGCAGAATTAGAGTAATACTATATATGTACTAATGGATATAAGCAGTATGCCCCCCTTTGGGTTCTCAATAATCAGAAAACATAGCTAATGCTACCTGAGGTAAGCATTTTAACACAGTAGTAAAGATATTACTGATACAGTGTTTCATTCTTTTGTGGGTAAAATGGTAGGTCTGTTTGAACATAGTCTCAATATACTCTCCGTATATATTAACCTTCTGCATATGGGTGCTGTTTTCTCTCCCTTCAAAACTGGCCTTGCATTTTAAGTGTCTGAGACAGCTCTACTTTACCTTCAGCATGTATTATTCAATAATTATTCACAGACATTTAATTATAATGGTCATTCTAATTAAGAGCCAACTTTAGACTGTATTACCACTGAACATTTATAAAAGAGTTGGGCTTATTATTTCACTTAGGTCAATAGTATATTTACTGATGGTAAATTTAAGACACAGAACATGATATGACTTGTCAAAGGTCCTTGAAAAAAAAAATCATGGCCCAGGCTTTCCCAGGCTGAGTACTTTGAACTGCCAAGTTCTTTTTTTGTTGATTCAACCTCTGATAAATACCTGTTTCAGGCAATCGATGATAGGTCACAGTTTTTAGCCCATTATTTATGTTTCATTGTTTCATATTTATTTTAAATTTTTATTAGTACATGTTTGGAGCACATGAAGATTACCTTCATCTTTGGGGCAGGGACGTATTTATAATACTTCTTGGTTCTTTCTTATTTTCCTTCCCTTCCCTTCCTGCCTTTCCCCTCTGTCTCTATGTCCCCTTTCTCCACTTTCATTATTGTTTCTATTTTTTGTTTATATTTATGACATACAATGTTCACATTCATTATGGTATTTTGTTCATATAAATGACAAAGCTTGATTTTTTTTTGCTCATAATTTTCGGAAAACAGTGTTAGAAGCCCACCCACTTTTGCAGGGTCAGTTTTGACTAGATTTGTAACATTAGCAGACATTTACATTTCAATATGACTTTATAATATAGTGAAGTAGTCTGGCGATCTTCTTACGGGATTAAAAACTATGGAACGTAATGAAAGGGACAGTTGTGTGCTCAAACTATGTTTCAGTATTTTACTTGTGTATAATTATCAAAGCTTAGAACCTATAAGGATATAAACATTGTACTAGTATATATCTTTATTGGGTCTCCATACTTAGGTACTGTTTAAAAGAAATGTAACTACCTCACATTTTTGGTTTCTGAACATTCTTTGAAAAATACATTAGGCACACTATTTAACATAGGGAAATAGCTTCACGTAATGTAAAACTTTGTAACTGAAATTCATCTTAATGCCTTTCTTTAAAATATATAAAATAGAGAATTCAGTGAGCTGGTGTAGATAATCTTACAGCTAAGGGTCAACTTGTTATCTGAAAAAGATGTATTCACTTCAAATTAATTATTGTTGAGTACAAAGTACGAGAATAGAATGCAGGACACAAAATGAGCAGAAAAAGGATCTTGAGAAAAAACATTGAAAAATGAGTGGAAGGTTCTAGTTTTCATTGAAAAAGCAAACCACTCATCTCACTGATTTATAGGTGGTGCTTGATTGTACTAAATAGTTTCTCCAAGCATTACTCTTCCAAGTCGTGCCATGCATTTGAAACACAGGGAAGGAGACTTAGGAGTGCATTCCATAGACACTGCAAGGTGCCAGGAAGTGACTGAGTCAGCTTCCTGCTGAACCTTGTGTTCCAAACTTCCCTCCTGCGTCTTTCCTGAAGCACATCCTCTTGCCTCACACTTCAGCTTTCTCTTTCTGTTTGCTCCAGATTTTCCTGGAACTGCTTTACGTCTGATTGATTTTTAAGGGAGATGGGAGAGATAATACAATATAGAGCCAGGACAAGCTAACTGGAGCTATTTTGCTTTCTGGCAACTTTCCTGATTTTCTCTGAGCAGTACAACTTGTGAGAGGGGGATTATGGGAGGTGGTATGTAGATAGAGTTGCAGTGTCTGTCTGGAGAAGTTGAAGGGCTTCCTCAGGTCCAGAGAGGTGGCAGAAAAAACACCCCACACCCCACAGTGGGAGAAGGGCACAGCTACTTATCTAAAGGTATGGTTGACAGTCTCAGATACAGTCTTAAGAATACACATGTGGAAAGGATTAAAAGGAACTTAAAGACATACACTCTTGCATAAAGTCTCAGCTATCCCAGAATGCTATGGGGTACAACTGCATCATATTCTCTGGGAAAGTGATCTCAGTTTTTTTCCTCACCTCCATCCCCATCAAGCAACACTAGAGATTTTCTGACAGCAGATGCTAACACCTACGGCTGGAAAAATCTCATGGAAGAGTCATGGGGTTGGAGTTAGATAAGAGAAATTTCTATTTCTTCAGAAAGTTAAAATTGCTATTGCTTATTTTAGGATGTTTTGTAATTTTCTAGGCAAAAGTCCAGCTATGCTATAAAACAAAACAGAATTTTTGGATAAAAGCAAAGTGTAAGGTGGTAAGATGGGTTAACTGTGATTTACCAGAGTCATGATCGATACACAGAAATGGGAAATAAGTTCCTTGAGAGGCTGCAGCACTCTGAGTGAGGGTTTTGTGACTGCTGTGCTATGAAGCGGCGCACAGGGCAGACCTTTCTAGATCAGAGAAGATTTGGATTCACTGACCTAGGACAGTCATCTTCTCATGTGTCTGCGTAATCGGATTTTTAATGAAATGAATGCATATGTGTGAATTTTAATAAGTGTAAAACTTAATAGGGAAACAGCAAAATCATAGAAAATCAATTGTAATGTTAAATAGTACTTCAGGTTTTTTATGCTGTAGTAGAAGGTGTTAGAGGTTTGGAGTCAGAGAATACTGAGTTTAAAGCTCAGTGACTCTTTTCTTCCGTGTGCCTTTGTGCACATGAAAGGTGGAAATAATGACAGCACAGTAGTCATGAACCTATATGAAATGATCCATGTGAAAGCCTGGCATACAGATGAAATGTAATAAAAGTTCAATTTCCCATTACAAGTAAAAGGATATAATGTATAATTTCTGTTCTGAAATTTAGTATTTTTTTATTCTAAAAGCATTCCTTGCTAGCTTTAAAATGGTTAGATCCCAACAGTGAAATTATATGGATTTCCTTTGAAGACTTGGTTCTGTTTGCCTCCCCATCCATCCATCCATCCATCCATCTATCCATCCATCCAACCTTCCATCCACCCACCCACCCATCCATCCATCTATGTCATGGTACCAGGCATGGAACCCACAGACTTAGTTTTGAACCTTTTAAAATTTTGAGACAGACTGTCACTAAGGTGTACAGGCAGGACTTCAATTTGCGACCCTCTTGCCTTAGCCTTCCAGAGTCCTGGGATTATAGTCATGCACCCCACAGCTGGCTTGAGTGCTTCGAAGTTAAGGGATATGACATTTGGCCCACTGGAATTACTACAACTGAGAGTAAGAGGAATAAATGGTATAAAAAAGACTAGAAATATTGGGAATAGAAAGAGAAAAATTTCTGAACTGTAAGAATTCATACTTTTTGAAAGAATTGTAGGAACAGGAGACCTACAATAGATTATTATGCAGGCAGTGAAGGTTACTTAGCAGGTGGCGCTGCTTTTCTTCCCAGCTTGCAGGGTCCCACTCAGTTTCAAGCCTGTGGCTATAAAGTAGTTTATGCTGTTACTTCTGCTTGAAATGTGCATGTTCATCTGAGGCTACTGAGCACTTAATGGTCTTTAAAGCTCTAAGAAATGGTGACAGGTGGGTGGGGAGCAATTTGGATTTTGGGGTCTGTGAGCTGGCTCAGGGTCCAACAGGGAGGAGTTCATGGTATTGATTACAGAGTTTTTCTGGGTAGAGGAGACTCACTAGATTATCCTGAAGATTCTCATTCACCTCTGATCTTATGATGCAGTCAGACATTTTAATATAATGAAATCACATCATTTTCTTTTCAGTAGAATGAGTTGAGACCAAAGTCTGTTAAAATAAAAGGAGCCTTAAAAAAAAGACAAATGAAAAAAGTGTTTAGGGAAGCAATCTAGAGCCATTCATACACTGAAGAATTCTGAATTTCAACTTATGAGTAGATTTTTATCATTGGATGAGGGAAATGGAGTCAATAGAATACAGTGAAATGTCAGAGCTGTAAGGGTGGATTCAGCTCCCTAAGAAGTCAGACCTGGGAATGGTGAGCTGGGCCGTGGCTCACAGTAGTCACGGCACCAGACACAGTCCTTGTTTGCAAAGACAGGATTACCTGAATGCTGCAGGGCTGGTCTTCCAGCCCATGTGAGGTGGCCCAGCATGACTGAAGCATGGGCCACTGCTGTCACATTCCATGTGGGCCAGAGCACACTTGAAAATACTTGTTATCACAGGCATTCTAAGTCAACTAAGCTGAATTTCTTGTTAAAGAAACACATGTCATCATGGACATACTGTAATTGCGGATCTCTGGTGACTCTGTTTCTGAACACATTTTGGAGAATGCGTGTGTGTGCAGAGTAATCCAACGGAAACATCCATCCTTTGGCAGAAGAGTTCTGTAACATTATGAGTGCCTGCGTTATTAAGGGCTGGAAATTCTTTTATACTATTGTCTAATTTTATGTGCCTAATTTAAGCTTTAAACCTAAAGGTGTCAGACTGTGCTGACTTCAGATTCTGCAATAAATAGGAAATTCACTTTAATGTCATATATTGTTTTTTTGACTCCTTATGTGAGTGTAATTTCACCTTATTTTAAGTTTCAATCTCTGAATCATATTTTCTTGTAGGCATGTGAATATCAACTGAAAACATTCATACAAAGAAAGATGTTTTCATTTAACAAAAGACTAAAATGATTTGATGGCTATGAGGAAAAGGATGAAAAGAAAACTCAGTTCATCTTGGTGAAAATGATTCATGCTGTACATTTTTTTTTTTTTGAGACAGGGTCTTGCTTTGTAGTTTAGGCTGGCTTTGAGCTCACTATGTAGCCCAGGCAAGCCTTGAACTCAGCAATCCTCCTGCCTCTGCCTCCCGAGTGCTGGGACATGCTGTACATTTTATTAGTTGTATGTACAAGAACCTCCAGTTTTTGTTTTTTTCTTGACCATCAGCACTTCAATCATTTCTCTCTTCCCTTTCTACACAAATTTCTCAGTTTTCCCTTAATCAGTCACTTCTTTTCCTTCTTGTCTTCATTTATGCACAAATATCTAAATTGTCCCCATAGCACATACAATTTTTACTCAGCCTTTTTCATTACGATTTTTTACATATTACTTCTTGGGTTCCTCTAATTCTTCCAAAATCATTAAAATGTAAATTAAGTAAATAGGAAAAGTCTGTATCCATTTACTCACACTCAGCTGAAGTGACCACAGGTGATTGTGTCTTTCTTGCCCAGAGGTAACCTCTGTGCAAAACCAGTGCTTTTTTAAAAAATTTCAAGACATTATGTAAATAATAGTTTTTAAGATGGGACTCTAATGGGATGGACCATAAAAAATTAAAAGAGAGAAATAGGATTTTAGCCAGGTGTTACATATCTGTAATCCCAGTGCTCAGGAGGCGAGGCACGAAGATGACTGTAAATTTGAGGCCAGTCTGAACTATCTAGCAAGACCTTGTCTCAAAAAAACAAAATCAAAACAAAACAAAAATGAAACATTTTATCTAAGAAGCTTTATATGGACAAAGAAATAATTAGCAGAATTAAGAGAAAACCTACAGAATGCGAGAAAATATTTTCAAACTATTCATTTGATAAGCAATTAATATCCAGAATATCTAAAGAATTTAAAAAGTGGAGCACAAGCCCTCCATAAACAAAAATAATGCTCAAAATGATCCAATTAAAAATAAGCAAAAGACTCAGGAATGACTTAAATGGTAAACAAGCATCTGAAAAATGCTCAATTTTAATAATCACCAGGGAAAATGCAAATAAACTACAATGAGCTATTATCAAGCATGGCTTGATAATAATAATACATGGCTATTATAAAAAGGACAGAAAATAGCAAATGTGTTGAGCATGTGAAGAAAGGGGAACTCTCGCACACTGCTGGGCCATTCGGGGGCCCATAAATTAGTATAGTGTTATGGAAATGGCATGGAGATTCCTGGAAAAGCTAAAATCAGTTACCATATGATCCAACATTCCATTACTGGGTTATGCTGAAGGAGATGAAACCATTACACCAAAGGGATACTCAGACTCCCGTGTTGATTGCAGCAAGATTGACTCACAGCACTTACAATGTATTAGCAGTCTCGCTGCACGTGGGTGGATAAATGGGCGGAGGTAACGTGGTGCTTGTACATGATGGGACATAACGCACGAAAAGAAGGAGATCCTGGTAATTGCGGCCACGTGGAAGAAGGATCTGGAGGTTATTAGGTCTAATAAAATAAGCCAAACCCAGAAGCACAAATGCTACAGTCCCACTGATTTCTGAAAACCAGAAAGTCGATTTCATAAACAAGTGGGATGAACAGTGGTCGCTGGAGCCTGGGATGAGCAAGAGAGAGAGAGAACGGAAGATATTCTGTGCAGTACCAGACGCAGCTGGAGAGGAGCAACTAGTTCGCTTTTCCTATTAAACAATAGTCAGGTAACTACTGATGGCAACAGTGCACGACATGTTTCAAAACACTAGAAGAATATGAAATTCCCAACATAGAAAAATGATTCGTGTTTGAAGAAATGGAAATGGCCTCATGTTTATGATGCACTGTGTACCTGTGTCAAGTTACCATCGTACCCCACAAAGATATGCAAATACCGTGTCTCAAATAGAACAGTAACAACAACAAAAACTCTCCATTTCCCGTGTGCTGGCTGCATATCTTTTTAGAAACTTTTGGCATTAATTGGCTATTGCTGAGTGACCCTTGCACACATCACTGTGGAATCTCAGCTCTTTGAACTTTCCTGTGTTTGAGGCAAAACCACTTGACGGTAAAACCCCAGGAAGGTGGCCAGTGTATGATTTCCCTTGTAAATGAGCCCCAACCCTCTCAGGTGCCCAGAAGCCTATTCTGATGTGTTCTATGCACCCCTGTGCCCACACCTTCTGTCCACCCAAAGCCAGCCCTCGCGCAGGACAGTGATGCTGTGTGGATGGCTTCTGCTCTTTGTCACTGTGATTTCAGGTGGAATTGGACAGGATGCTAAGCCAGGGAGACCAAAGACGAGAAACAGAAAGCCCTGCCTTCAAACACTGTCATAGTCATGTTGAAATGCAAAAAATCAGATTATTCATTAGTGTAAACCATGAAGATGTGTAAAATAAAGGCACACTTGAAACCGACTTTCTTCTGCAATCGAGCTAGCTCATCTATTTTCATTGCAAAAACAAAATAATCCGTTTTTACATTCACGACTTAATTTTGCTTCCTTGTTTTAAGTTGGTCTTTTCCTCCTTTTGGTATATAAAATGCTGACCACCAGAAGATGACTTAGATGCCACTCTGAAATATCATAACATATTTGAGTTGGTGCACATCATCCTTTAAACCCAGCATCTCACAGTAGATACACAAACATTTCTAAACACAGGCGGGGTTAACAGTTGGATGTTTTCTCTCTTTTGGTTCAACATAAGAGACATGCGAGAGTGGGAAGATGGCGACAGAGTCCTCATTTCTGCTTGTTCAGCCTCCCAAGTGTCGCATCACTGAAGAAACCACTGGCAAGATGATCCCTAGATTTAGTTAGTACAGTGTCTAACCTCAACTCATGATGCTACCATCCAAATTAAGCTCTCAGTAACCAAATTTGCCAGTTGACAGTGTTAGAAGGAAACATGTTGACTATCTTTCCATAGGTCAATTAATATCTTTATAAGTCTAGATGTGATTTATTGTCTTATTATATAACATCTAATATGTTTTCTTCAACTTCAGATAAAACTAGGTTTATCTGTTAGGGCTAAATTCAAAAGAACAATCTGTGATACTCTGAGTCTTCAAGGTCATTTATCATCATCATAGTTACAGATTCTCCTAGGTAGATGCCGGATACCATTTTGTTAGTAATATGATCTCTAATGGAACTGAAGCTTATATTAGCAAGTTTTGGGGATTTCCTAAAGTTAACTTCAGTGTGAGTCATGAAATACATAGAAAAATATTCATTATCTACATGTTGTATTAATGCATTTTATAATACTGTTAATCAGAGGAAAAATTCAAGTGGAGGATGAATAAATGGGAAGTGTGGACTGACTGATTTGAGAAGGAGAATTGGGGAATAACTGCTGATAAATTTTTAGGTGATCTCCTATTACTAAACTTTAGAAGGATATTGTTAACACTTGTTTATCTCTTGATAACACTTTTGTTAATGGCAATGTTTATCTCAATCAAAAAATAGTTTAGGTTTATCAAGCAACCCCTGTAAAAGATCTTGGAACTATAGCATGAGAAAAATATGCATTTTCATCATTGGAGTAATAAAGATAGTAGAACTTGTAATTTTGGCACAAATAATTCAGAAATCACAAGCGTTGGCAGAACACTTATGCTTGAGTGGGTAATGATTGGGTAATTGAAATCCATTATCGAGCAAACACAATGACAAAGAAAAAAATATTCTCCTAGATATATTAAAATCAATCTGCAAGTATAAAATTTTACAGGACAACAAAGCCTGAAATTCCTTTTTGGGCTCCAGTTTTCAACACTGAATGTACTTGAAATAGCAAAATTTAAAGGCAATTAAATACACCTGTGCTCTAAAAAACAATCCAGGTTGCAAGTATTACTAAGGAAAATGTGTACCACAAGGCAAAATTTGTTTTGTAATTTTTCCCACTGTCTGAATGATCACAAGATGGAAAGACAGCAGTAGTCTGTTTTTAGCTTTAACTGGCATTGCTGCTATAACACGAATTGTGTCCATGTTCAGTACCAGAAAAGGGTGGCAGAGCAGATCATTTTGATCTTCTTTTCCCACACCTCTGAACAAAGAAAGCCTCTGTTCGTTTTGTACTTTAGACATATATATATATATATATATATATATATTTTTTTTTTTTTTTTTTTTTTGAGACAGGGTCTCGCTTTGTAGTTCAGGCTGGCCCTGAGCTCACTATGTAGCCCAGGCAAGCCTTGAACTCAGCAATCCTCCTGCCTCTACCTCCCTAGTGCTGGGATTACAGGTGTGAGCCACTACGCCTGGCTAGACTTATATTTTGATCATCTGGAATAATTAAATACTTCATTGTTGCCTGTAATTGTCAGGATCAATTTGTATAATCAAATCTCCTGTATTAGGATAAGCTAGATTATGCAACAGTAACAATCCAAAGTATGTGGGACTTCCCACAGTGCAGGCATATTTCTCACTTACTCTTTAAGCCTGTAACTCTACTGTGGGTCAGCAGGGGCCCTGCCTATCACAGTTGCTTAAAGGTGATCCAGTGGGAGCACCTCCAAAGTTTCTGGTTTCTATTCCTAACGGAAGGGTGGTCTCATGTCTATAATCAAATGCTCTTGTTCAGAAGTGGTACATAACATACCCATTCACAGTTACCTCCCAAACTGTTGACAAAGCTCCACCCACAAGAGGGCAAGGAAGTGCCATTGTGCCTTGTGACTTGAAGAAAGGGTAATTGCTGTTTTTCTTTCTTTCTGAGACAGGAAAAAAGGGTCTCACTTTGTAGTTCAGGCTGGCCCTGAACTCACTATGTAGCCCAAGCAAGCCTGGAACTCAGCAATCCTCCTGCCTCTGCCTCCCGAGTTAAGGGAGTGAGCCATCATGCCTGGCAAGAAAGGGTAATTAGAAATACTTCTTGAGGGCCGGAGGGTTAGCTCTGTGGTTCTGGCCCTGCCTCGCAAGTGCAAGGTCCTGAGTTCTCTCCCCGGTAACCACATACAATGCTGGGCGTGGAGACTCACGCCCACCAACAATCAACACCGCATACCACAGTGCCAGGCGTGGCGGCTCACGCCTGTAATCCCAGCACTTGGGAGGCAGAGACAGGAGGATTGGTGAGTTCGAGGCTTGCCTGGGCTACATAGTGAGCTCAGAGCCAGCCTGAACTACAAAGCGAGACCCTGTCTCAAAAAAAAAAAAATACTTCTTGAACAATACTAATAAGCATTACATTAGTGTTCAATGACAGTCTGTTACTTACAGTAAAGATATCCTAAATAATGATTTGATGATAATAATACTTAAAATCATTGAACATGTACAAAGTATCAGCTATTATGTTTGCATATGTTAATGTCCTTAATCTATACAATAATCTTAGAATGTGAGTACTATTAACATTTCTGTAATGAAAAACTGTCTCAGAGAGTTTTCCTCCTTAGGATCATTTAGAACTTTAATGTCAAAGTCATGATATTAACTTAAGCACTGTGGCTTCAAAATTTACATTTTTATGACCATGTCAGAGACATCTAATAATTTTGCTTTTCAAACACACATATATATAGATATACATACATCTTTCTGTTATATTCAGAAAAATAAATGGATGTAAATGCTATAATACTGTTGGTGAAAAGGAAGAAAAGCTTCATTAGAAGATACTTAATAGTTACTATTCCCTCGGTTAAAGGGAATATATTAGGCAAATTTTGAATCAGTTTTCCCACAGCAGCTTTTTTCTTCTGTTGTACAGAAGAGCACGGTAAATGCTATAAACTACCAAGCCTATGGCCTGAATCGTACGTAGCATGTGCCATACTCACTTGGAGGTGACGTAAGATTGAATACATATACTTTGCACCATCCATGGAAAGAAGCCGAGCAAGTACAGATAGCACAGAGCTACTTGCTTGGTGGGTGCTTGAGTCCTATATGTGGAGAGCCTCAAGGCGGTGGATTCCGAGGACGACTGCAGGATGATTGCATGCAGCTCTAACCCACCAAGAGTACCTTGACTATGACAAATTTCACTCATTAATGTGCAAATGGATACACCTTGAGGACACACTAATAAGTGAAATAAATAGATCCCAGATATATAAATACCATATCTTTTCTCTGGTATGAGAACCTGTAGGTATAAGTGAGTTCTAGACTGTATGATAGATTTTGTAAACTAGGAAATATTCAAAGGGAATGTGGTAGGGGAACATAATGAGGGGAAAGAATAAATATGATTGGGAAGGAAAAAGAAATAGCATGTACATAAGGGGTGGGGGTTGTGCATGGGTAGGGATATGGGTAAAAATGAGAATTAACTTCTGTTATATATCTGTACAAACTTCCCCAATGTTGGGTGTAATTGTGAGCTGTATATAAAATATACCAACAAAGAATTTAATTTAAAAAATGTACCTTGACTATATCCTGTTTACTCTTTTTGGTTTCACATCAGAGCTTTTTGACCAAGTGAGAGGACACTGAGACTGATTCTAGACATTTATTACCCTTAAATTTTGATTTTTTTCTTAGCAAGTTATATATTTATAGGGAGAATGTATATATTCCTTTTAAATTTGGATAATGGACTTATAATGAAATTTTCTTTTTTATCAAGTTCATTCCATTGTTTGATAAACCACCCTGACTTGTCCTTGGGAAACCACTGCTTCTTTGTTTATAATCATGGTCATTTAAAGTTAGTCTGTGTTCTCTTCTTTAAGGAGGGGTAAGTTTCAGGTCTGGCGAATGAGCACACTGTGTTTCCCCCGAGCACCAGGACAGTGGTGGGGGGGGGGCACATGGCACAAGTCAGAGGATCAGAGCTCAGACTTCGGAGCCTTGGGATAAAAGCTGGACCTAGAACAGGAAATAGCAGAGATTTTTCTGTCATCTTTACTGAAGATTTCTACTAATGAATTTCAAAACCCTGATCTTTTATATACCATCCTAATTTCTAGAATGGGGTTTTATTTTCCTAAATAGTTGTTGGAATGTCTTGGGCCCAGTTTCTCCAAGGCTGAGTACCTAACCTTTGTTTGTGATGTCCGAAGGAGGGGCACTGGCCTCGCGGTGGGTTCTCTCCTGTCTGTCGCCCCACCACCTGTCTGGATGTCTCCAAACCATCAGACTCTAGTTTCACTTCCTTCTTGGAGGCAGGCAACCTGACCTCTGTCACAAGATAAGATCATGTTGGTCTTCCTCTGCCTGATTGGGCAGCTAGTCACTTTTTTTTTTTTGACACAGTGTCTCGCTCTGTAGTTCCGGCTGGCCCTGAGCTCACTAGGTAGCCCAGGCAAGCCTGGAACTCAGCAATCCTCCTGTCTCTGCCTCCCAAGTGCTGGGATTACAGACGTGAGCCACCACGCCCGGCACTGTGGTATGTGGTATTGATTGCTGGTGGGCGTGAGTTTCCACACCCAGCATTGTATGTGGTTATCGGAGATCGAACTCAGCACCTCGCGCTTGCGAGGCAGGCACCGGAACCACTGAGCTAACCCTCCGGCCCAGCTAGTCACTTTTTATAGAGGTTTTGTCTTCCAGGCTGAGACTTCCTACACTGGGCAGAAGACTAGGGTACAGGTAAGGAAGGAGAGAATAGTATGAAGGATTCTTGGCCTTCAGCAGTTCCTCTCAGCCCAAACAACCACACCTTTAAGAGAGAGACCATCCTTGAGAAGAAAACAGCTGAACATTAACAGCAAAATAAAATGTTTATTCTGTCAAGGATCTCCTACCTCTTAAAAGAGATTTAATTAATATGAATTTTTCTATTTTTTTCTCAACCCTTCTTTCCTCATCACTCCTTCCTTGTTTCCTTTCTCACTTGGACATTTTCTTCCCATTTAGCAATATCTATTATACAGTTTGGTCATTATTTCCACTTTCAGTTTCTTACATCATAGCTGGGTTGAGTGGAACTTCTAGTTAGATGGTCTTTACCTCAGTCTGATGGAAGCTAGCTATGACAAAACCAACGGTCGACATCATGTAGATGCAAGTCTACAAAGCCAAGTCACTCTTGGCTTTTGAACATGCTCTGGAAAGTCTTAATATCTCTTCTATTAAAACTCTATGCTAGAGGGTAAAAGGAGATAAACTACTCACTAAATTCAAAGAACTTCACTTTCCCTGACCTCTGTGACAATTTGAATTGGAGACAGATTTAAAAATTTCAAAAGAAAGTAAAATCTGTCTTCCTTTGAAACTCTTACTCTGTGACTTCCCTGGAATTGCTCTTTGGTTCTTTCACTTTATGCTTAAAGTATCCCCAACAAATAACCTCTCGCCTTTACACCAAACCCTTATGTCCTTGATAGGATCCTGAGTTAGATGATTGTAATGAAAGAAACCAAGGCCCTCTCTCAGTCTTACAGTAATTCATGGTGGTGGAGATAAGAGATAGCTGACTCCAATGCATAAAATTAGTAATAGTTGCCGTGGAGTCTTCAATGGCGTGAATGTGTTCTCAAAAATTTGAACATTGGTGCTTATTTCCCAGTATGGTAAAATGAAAAAGTGAGGCCTTTGGGGGTTCTTCCTTGATGAATGAGATTAGTGGCTTATAAAAGAGGCTTCCTAAAACATTCACTTTTTTTTTTTTTTGCTCATCTCTTTTCTATCACGTGAGGACAGTGCTACAAATACCTTCATGGGAGAAAAGACAGGGTTTTCCCAAGATACCAACCGGCAGGTCACTTCATCTTTTGAACCTCTGTAAACGTGAACAGTAAATTAATTGTTCTTATAAATTTCCTTATCTTCATATTTTGTTATAGCAGCGGGAATGGAGCAGGGCATTGTAAAAGGTAAAAAATACTGATGTAGAAATTGAGAGACCTGAGAAATAGCAGAATCGCCTCATAAAGATGGTTTCATGAAGAAATACAAGCGCAGAATTCATGCATTCAGAGCTAAAGGGAGGCTGGGGGGTGAAGGAATGAAAAGATAGACACCAAATTGGATAGGGAATAAATGTGTTTTACAAAGAGTTCTTTACTTGGCAGAATTGGGCACTAATATGCCCAATATGCTGGTCTTTGGAATCTATTTTCATTCAGTCTTTTGCATAACTTCCTTGAAATATCATTTTTTAGTCCTGTGATTAAATCCTAGTATAAATTTTATGTAACTATTTTTTAAGCATGAGAAATAATTTGTTTCTAATTGATATAAAAAACTTTATGCTTGAATGCTAAGCATACATTCTACACTATGGAATTACCAATTTTCTACAATTACAGTGATTTTTCTACACTTCTCAATTTCTGGCATATTCAGGTCATGTTTGTGCATTTTTTGGTATGTTTCTTTTCCTGAAGAAAAATAGCTTACTGGTCTATCTCCTTACCTTTCATAAAATCTATTCTGTCAAACACATCCAGAACTGAAAGAATCATGCATTATATTAATATCTGACCTATGCCTGTGTTCAATAAGAAATCACAATGAATTTAATTAGACAGTGAAAAGAGATAGTTTGAGAAATTTCTTGAGTTGTTCCTCAGAAAAACTGGTGTTAGTAAGAACTAGCAAAATTGCAAAAGATTGTTTCGTGATTCTTCTTCTTCTTTCTATAATTCTTTGCTTAAATTTTGATTCACATGAATTTAGCTTTCATAAAATTCTGCACAAAAAAATATAATGCTCTGTTTATCAAACCAAAGTATGGTTAGATGTTATTTACTTTGAGTTTTCAAGTAATGAGGAAAGTAATACTTTTAAAAGCATGGCTTTTACATAGTGACGTGACAATTTCAGTCACTCCTTTGGCAAAAAAACTCATCACTCATACTAGATCTTGCAGTCATAATAGCTGTCATTCCAGTGGAAACAATTCCTAGGAACTGCGTTTACTTGTTATAACTACCTCCTACTTCATCAGACTGAGTTTTAGAAAAACTTTTCAAGTGCCTTTTTCATTCTTGCCAGAGAAGAAAAGAATCTAAAGGGAGCAGTCAGTTTAGAAAAAAGTACTATTGAAAAGTAAAACTATAAGCTCACTTTTGCTATCTCCACAAATTCTACAGTAAACTGTATAGAAATTTGGAGGGAAAGTGAATGTAGTTTATATTCTTTTAACTGTATGATCCAATATTGATATTTTCTGCCCAAGTTCAGAGAAAACAAAAGTTTCCACAAGGAGGAAAAAATGCAAGAACTATGAGGGAAATCATATGGAAAGTTCTTGAGAACTGAGGTTTCCAAAAGGAAAAATGGTTTACCAAACTGTAAAGATAATATGCAAAGTCAATGCTGCTGCTAAAGGCAGTAAAAAGACCCTGTAATTTTAGGTCTGGAAAGAGCAGAGAATGCCGGTAATTATCCACACACAGTCCTCACTGCAGGACTTTGTAGAATAGAATCAAGGTGAATTGATCAATTGTTTTAACACATTGGAAAATACAGTGTGTGAGTTCACTGTGAACCTGGGTAGATGTAAAAACAGTTGCTTTGCCTTATGACAGAATATACAGAATTCTGCTTTTGTGCGGTACATTTGTACCACATTCTCAGTGTTATTAGGGGTAATTTTACCACCCACATTCCTGCCTTGCATTCTCCCATTTCCTACCCTTCTCCCCATCCTGACTACATTTTTAAAGTTGCTTTTCCTCTACACTGATGGCCTGTTAAATTCGCTTTTCATTTCTGAGATAAGGAGAAATTTGAAATTAACATTTCAATTAAAGTCATGAAAGCAAACAGTCTGCGGGGCGGGTGTGGGAAGGGCGCTTGCTGTAGGTCTGAAGAACTCCTGCTTGCTAGTATCAAAGCTTGGAGTTTAGAAACGTCGAAAAAGGGTGAGATTTCCCGTCTTCATTCTGCAACTTTGTCCACCCTTGCTCCTGAGGAAGGCCCTGCCGTTTATTCTTACTGCACTGATTTTGCTTTAGCATTAAAACCCCCAAGGAGTCTAACATGTAGTCTTAATTTACCCCAAAATGTCATCAGTGAGAGAAAATGGTCTTTTCTGTTTTGTTTGGCGCCGCAAGGTGAGAAACCGCGTGGTTGTACTTGAGTGAGTTAAGCAATTCCATTTAACGAGCTCTAGAGGGGAAAACATGGGAAAAGGAAGAAATGAGAACTGTTCTCTTTCTGTTTCTGAGACCATCTTAGAGGGAAAGTGATAAGTTACAAATTCAGTATATATTATACGCAAGTGACACAGGAGAACACGGTCTCTGCTGGGCAGCTGGGCGGAGGACGCAGCTGCTCAGTCTCGAGACTTTGGCTGGAGCCCAGGAGACCGGCTTAGATCTGAATTCTGCCCTCCTACTTACTAGCCCAGGGACTGCTTCCTGTCTCCTTAACCTTCCATCTTTTGTTTGCAAATGAGGAATGACGTTTAACGTCTACCTCAGTCGATTGTTGTGAGGGACAAAGAAGCTCTCTGTGTATCTCCAGGTGCACTCAGTCACGCAAGACAGCCGGGTTGGGTTCCAAGGAGCACACGGGGGCGCGGCCTCTGCAGGGTGGGGGCGGGGGCGCTCTTTCTTCCCTTTGTGCACAACGGAGTGTAGACCTAGGTAGACGGACGGAAGGTGCCCGAGCAAGCATCTAAGCCCGAGGTATTGTGTCCTCTAGGAGAGGTGCCTGGGGCTGACCCTGCGTGAAGTGACCTCAGCGTTCGTTCCGAAGGACCCGGGTGATTCTGTTCCAGGTGCCCATTGTGTCTGTTTCCTACAGCGGCTGTGGCCAGTCTCTGCAGACTGAGTGGTCTGAAGCGTAGGGACGCCTCCTCTCACAGTTCTTCAAGCCTGGAGTTGAGATGGCCGCACGGCCATGCTTTCTTGGAAGCTTCCAGCAGAGAATCTGTGCCACGACCTTCTCACAGTCTCTGGTGTTGCCCGCGTTCCTTAGTGTTTCTCAGCTTGGAGATGCTCAGCTGTAATTTCTGCCTTTGTTGCCTGGAGACTTTCTCCCCAGGTGTCTCTGGACTTCAAGTCTCTTAAGGATAATTGTCATATTAGATAAAGGACCATTGTACTCTCGAAATGAAGTTTATTATAGCTTATCTTAAAAGGCACTTTTTTCAAACAAGGTCACATTCACAGCTGGGTTTCAGGGTTTAGGACTAAAATATAATTTTTTAAAGGGGAAAGATAGAGCTCAGTCTGCAGACTCTACTACGTAGTTTTGAATTTAAGAAATAGAATTCTAACTTCTTAATGTAGATTTTTTTCTCTTTACCAATACAATTTATTTCTATTTACTTTCCTATGCTCCTCTGAAACATAATAGTTGCCAATGCAAAAAACAATCCTTCACCGACTAAATCTCTTTTTTTTTTTTTTCTAGAATCTTTCCTCATAGGATTTTTCTTACCCCTGGGGATTCCTTTACAGGATGTGGAACATATAATATATAGGGTGACTGGAGGACGTATAATAAGCCTTCGTTATTTGGTGGGTGTACTATAGTTGAAAATCTCTAATCTAAAATCTTTTTAAAGCAATTAGTTTTCTCACTCTCAAATTATGGGCCACGTTTTCATAATTTGGTTTTTTAAAATGTTACTTCTTTATACTAGGATCCTGGATATTTTTGAAATTTACTTTCAGCCAGTGTGGTGTCAGTTTTATAAATGATAAGAGGCTCAGCATGTTTGACATGTTTGTAGAATATAAGATTTCCCAACTATTAACTTTATAGTTTTAGAACTTCTTTACTAAAAAAGTTACATTCTTTTAAAAATCATTCCTCTCCACATTTGTTTCATTATATGCAAATTCCATTTAAAGGAGGGTGTCAGGACCTTGCAAGAGGTAACTCATTTTAAAACATGGAAGTGCCTAACATAAAATTTCTAATAATCAAATCAATACCATCTTACTGGCTCTTAGTCCCAAGGGCTGCATCTCAGATTAAATAAAAACAGAGATTTTACTTTATAAACATATTTTTAAAGCTAGAATTTGGAGTTGGAAGAGTCTTTCCAACCTGTAATCTGTGGTGCTTCAAAGTCTTGGGTATGTACATTCTAGAATCTATGAACACGAACTAATTACTGTCACCAAAAATATAACCTCTAAAGGATTTGCTAGACTGGAAGTAATTTATAGTAAACTCATACAGCGATCACACTCACTGGAACAGCCAGCATTTATAACTATGTTGCTAACTAATTCTGTGAAAATATGCTATTTTAATAGGTAGGATGGAATGTCACCAAAGAGAAGAACAAAATGAGGACCGGAATGATGCTTTCCAGTTCAAATTCTTTTGATTTTGTTAAAAATAAAAAATACACGGTGTAAATTGACATTAGAGAAGAGGCCATCTATTGCCTTTTCATGAAGTCGACCCTTTTGTTTTCTCCCGTGCAATGCCCCTCTCCATAGCTGTGGTAAGCAGAATTCCAAGAGCTTCTGGTACTCTGCCCTCCATGTGAACATGCCCTGTGTTGGAAAGACCTATGACTAGGATGAGCATGCTATGTGGTAAAGTGGAAGAGGTAGTGTAGATATAATTAAATACCTGAATTAGTTGAGTTTGAATTCATTAAAAGGAGATTCTTCTGGAAGGTCTTGACACTAAGCCTTGAGATAGGATTGGATTCTTCCTCTGGGAGAGATACTTTTAGTTGTGTCCTTGTGAATTGCCTAAGGAAGGGTTGCCTTAAGAACTGAGATCTCCTACAGCTCCTGCAGATGGAAATTCTGTCAAAAGTCAGTCTGAAAAAGGTTGGAAAAGAACCCAGCATTTTTCTTCTGCTTTTGAAAACCTGTGAGACACTGTACAGAGAACCTACTTAACATGTGCCTGGACTATTGAGCCATCTAAACTATGAAATGATGAAATGTGGATTGTTTTAATCTACTAAGTTTATGGCAAACTTTTATGCAATGGTAGAATATTAATATATCCTTTCTGCACAGATCAATTGTTGATATATATTTTTAATAGTAAAAGCTAATCTCTTTAGTTCATAAGTATTTAGTGCTTCCTATAGGAGTAGGGAATAACAGTGTATCTGTGTCAGGGAATTTAGAATAATCTAGAAGGATAAGGCAAATAGCTAGATCATAAGAATAGCATTAGTAAAAGCCATAATCATAAGCCAATCAAAAATCTAAGGGCAGGAAGGCTCTAGTCATGGTGGGAGGAAAAAAGAGAGCAAATACTTTGGCATGTGGTCTCAGCAACTCTTTATAGTCATAGCAAATTGGGTATATAAACGAATCGGGAAAGATTTCTCAAGTTGAAGACTAGCATATATTTCTGTCTTGGGTTCACAGCAATGTAGTGAGAAGTAGGAAGCGTTAGTGATGACATGGAGGTGTGACTATGTGGTGGCGAATGGAAGTAGCCAGGAAGAACAGATCTGCTTATGGTGATAACGATCTATTTCCTCTCATCTCATTCTGTTCAGTACCTCAGTACTTTGTCCACATCCCTCTATCAGTGAGGTGCACAGGCTTTAATTCTGGTTGTATTCTTATGAGACAGATCGTGCTCATTGGTTTTGCTTCCTCATTTCTTAATTTCTCACCCTATAGCTGCAAAGTGATGTCTGACTCTAGCTCTCAAATGAAACGAAGCTTTCCAAGGTCACTGAAGAGCTCTAAACCTGCGAAACTTTCCTCAGGCTCAATCTCCCCGGATCTATTTGCAGCATTTGTCATGCTTGGATGCTTATGTCTCTAATTATTTCTTCTCTTGGTCGAAGAGGAAAAAATTAAGTTAGATCACACTCTATTCTTGAAAGCCCACAGAAGGCTGCCATTTGCAGAATAAAGCATGACTACTCAGAATAACTGTAAAGGTTCTCCCCAAAATGGCATTTTACTGTGCTCTCCTCAGACTGTCCCTCAGCTGCAGGCCAGTCACACCAACTTCATGGTAAACCAGTCAGTTTTGCAGCGGTACCTGCTTTATTCAGTTGGGTTATTCAAATCCTTCTTTGTTTCAAGGTGTAAAGTCTACCTCTTTCTTATCTCATTTCTCACTCTTATATTAAATCGTCCACAGCTTAACTTACTTATAAGAAAGCTCTCCTTAATTCTTCACTTGGCCCGGGTTAAAATTTATTATGCCTAGAGTGTTTAATTCTTCACTCTATTATAAAATTTGATCAAAAATACATTGCTACAAAACACAGTTGCTCAAATTATAATTTGATACGCAGACGAGGGCTTGTACCCAACTCTCAGAAGATAGTGGTGATAATCCAAACGGTGCTTCCTTCTTTGCCCTCACAAGGCTGAGTCCCTGCAAAGGCAGCCTGCCTGCTGTGTCCTCTTTGTTTATCTCAAACATGACACAGTGTGTTCAAAACTTCCTTAGAATTTGACTGACGACCGTCTCCCCGAAACTCTGTTAGTTTCCATGATACTCAGCTGTTTTTTCCCCACTACGCTCTTGTAGCTCATTTATCTTTTCATCAACCTCTCTACTTATCTATAATTTATGTAATTTAAGAATACATTATTGGTTCTTACTCTGTTTTTTGTTCCCTCTGTACAGTCTTAAAAATAACTTTCATAGCTTAAACTCATACATGGTCGAACCTCAGCATTTGATGGTGTACTCTTTTTTTTTTTTTTTACAAGGCACGCACTGGAATGGCTCTTCGGCTTCTCTGGAGTTATGTTTCATCTTCTCTTTCCTTTGTACTCTGCGGCTCAGTCGCAGTGCCTGTCACAGCCCATTCACAGAGTCTGACACATTTGTGCTTCCCTTTAAGCATAAGTTTCCATTATCTCACCCCAGTGCTCTTCCGTCGTTTCGCCCCCATCTGTCCCCGGCCTGCTTCCCACCTTGCAGCCCGCACACTCACATACTGCTGCCCACTGATGTTCCCGAACGAGACTGCAATTATGTTACCTCCATGTTGAACTATTTTGAAAGGTTCCTGCTCCTCTCTGAACATGAAATGTAATCTAAATTCCTTAGTCTGATATTGATGATCCTTTCTAAACTAGTTTCAAATTATTACTTGATGATTCTTTAATTGTGTCTTAAGCTTTAGTGTTTATCATATCCTTATATTATTTGTTTCCAGGCAGATTTTACTTCTACTGTCAGGTTGTCAGAATTATAGTTTATTGTATTTTGTATCCTACCTCACCAAGGTATTCATCATGCATGTACAACAGTGACTGCTTACTCTTTGTAAGCCAGATGGCATGTAGTCTGGAGTTTCAAAGCATAGTCAAACTGAAGTTATCCTATTAAAACTTAAACTAGTGAGGAACATCTGAGCATTATACTACTATTTGGTGAGATGACTAGTTCATTAAATGAGTAATATTTGTATTCAGGAAGGGCTTGTATAGAAGACCTAGCATTTGAATTGACCTACAGTCTTTCAGAACAGTGAAACTTAGATATACAGAGATGGGGTAGTAGCGTTTCAGAAGTAAGCAGACAGTGGACTAAGGTAAAAAGACAAAAAAGAGAAGCATGCACCTGTGAAACAGAGACTAGTTTAGTTCCTCCATAATACAGGGCACTTAAAAGGAGATAGAAAGAGGATAGAAAGGTAGGTTGGGGCTACATTATAGAGAAGATTGAAGGTAAATAAAGGATCAGAAAATTCAGTTCGGAGGAAGTACTAAGGGCTTCTGAAAAGGAATTTATGAGCCAAAATGCAAACGAATCATCTAGACGATTTCTGTACAATGAACTGGCTAAGTGGGAAATTATTGTGGAGTGGCCTCTTAGGAGACTCTAATAATTCATGAGATCCAAACTAGAGCAGCAGTAGTAGGAATGGGAGAGGAGAGAGAGAACAGGAAACAGGGGAATCTGGCTTGTTAACTAGTTGGAGAAAAGGGATAGAAAATAGAATCAACGATGCTCCAGTTTTAGTTTTAGAACAGAGGAACATATGTATGTGTTTTTTGTTGGAGAAAAGAAGGTTATTTTTAGGTATACTGAATTTCAATAGGATTTTAATTGAATTTCAATTGGATCAGCTTCAATAGGATCTCCAGATAAACGGATCAAAGGAGAGCTTTAAAATCATTTCATTTTTATTTTATTTTGTATTTTCCTACTGATTAAAAATATGGAATATCTTTATATGAACTTACCTATTTACATCTTCTTTTGTCAAGTGATTATTCAGATCTTTTGTTCATTTTGTACTGAGTTGTGTGAGAATTAAAAACCTGCATTCTAGAAATAACTTTGTCAGATACACATATTGTTAGGGTTTAGATCTAGAATGTTTCTCCAAATTCTCCTATATGTGAAGGCAAATCAGTCCAGGGGGGTTTACCTCATCAGTGGATTCATCCACTAATAAGCTCAGTGGCTGACTGTGCTGTTAGCAGGTGGGGCTGAGGGAGGAGGCAGGTCCCAGGGTGACCTGGGGGGTCTGTCTCCCTCCCCTGTTCTCATCGTCTCTGCTTCCTGGCCGTCGTGCCACGAGCAGCTTTGTTCTGTGGCAGCTCTTCCCCCTGGAGCCTGTCAACAATGCGCTGAAACTTCTGAGATTATGAGCCAGAATAAATCTCCTCTTCTTTAAACTGTGGGTGTTGGATATTTTTTGCTATGACGAGAAAAGAGACTAAGGCAATTATTTTGGATATTACCTCTCAGTCTTTTCTTTGGATTGTCTTTTATTTTTCCTTTTCTTTGTGGTATAATTAAGAAGGCAGAAGTCTTCACTTTGGGAGTGTCTGATTAATCGTTTTTTTCTTTAGTGTTAATGATTTTTGTCTTCTAAGAGAATCTTTGCCTATATCAAGATCATGAAATTATCTCATATTTTCTTACAGAAACTTTATACCCCTGACTTTTACATTTAGACCTATAATTTATGTTTAATTACCAGGGAATTTTACAACAAAACAACAAAAATTATAAAACAAAATTCTACATCGTGATGAACTGTATGCCTATTAGAATGACTATAGTAGAAAAGACTGACAATTCCAAGTGTTGACAAGAATATAAAGAACTGGAACTCTCCTACATTGGTGGTGGGGATATAAATAATATAAATACCTCAGAGAACAGATGATCAATTTTTAGAGTAAACTAAAAGGTATAATACCTAACAATTCTACCCTTGATCTTAGCCAAAAGTCCGAGAAGCAATAATACCTAACAATTCTACACCTAGTTACCATTTTCCAATAGAAATGAAAACACAGACACACATCTACTCAAAATGTTGCACAAGAATATGTATAGCACCTTTATTTTTCAGAGCCCAAACTGGAAACATTACAAACAGATACATAGCTGAGTATATCCATATAATGGAAATCTACTTAGCAATAAAAAGGAATGGACAACTGGAACAAGGAAGCTCCTGGGTAAATCTCAAAAACACTACGGTAAGTGAAAGCAAGCAGACACAAAAGACTACATTAGAGCATGACTTCATCCGCATGAAACGCTGAAAAAATATAACTCATGTATTGTAGGATGAAAAGCAGGTCAGTTGTTTGAGCTAGATGAGGCAAGGCAGGAATTTCTGAAAATGGACTTGAAGCTTTTTGGAGTAGTGATTGTGGTGTGTGAACAGCTCGAATGTGCAGGACTATCTATCAGTAATAGGTACAACCCGTAATATGTGACTGTTCTTCAATAAGATGAATTTAAGAAACGTAAAAAAGTTCAATAGAGGCATCTCGGCTAGGGCTCAAGTTTTACGTACAAGTATTGGAAGTCCTGAAATGAAGAGAATTCGAGGAGATAGAAGAATGCCTGAGGCAGGTCCTCAGAGAACTCTACCCTGCAGAACTGGAAGAGGCAGAGAGAGAAAATATGGTCAAAAAAGAAGGAAGAGAATCCAAGAACAGAGCATCCGATGCCAAGAGAGAAAAAGTTTCAATAAAGTAAAGTTCACGGCAGAAGTGGCTACACAAGAGCCCCTGGCTAAGCGAACGGCCACGTCATGTGACCTAGACGGAGGGACGGCCGTGTCGGAATCCATGGGAAGGGATGATTAACAGCGCCTAACGAGAGCTGCCTGTCTGCTGTCCTGTCATTGCAGCCCTGGTGAAGTCACGCAGAGTTCAGCTGGAGAATGATTAAACTCACATCTTTAGGGAAGTACCTGGCTTTCAATCAGTAGCACTGTTATAGCTTAAAGCTACTTAATGCAAAATAGCAAAACAGATTCACGACTGATGAGGGCCTGGACAGCAGCCAGTTCAATTGCATTAGAGCCACACTGGCAGGTCTGGAAGGGAAAGGTGGGTGGATGACAACAGCTGTAGAAAGGCGAGGTGATATGGAGCGGTTCCAGTCAGCGTGGGCAGGCAAGGGCTGGCGAGGCCACGCTGAAGCACCGCTTCAGACGATATCCACTGTTGAGACGTTATCAGCCACAGCACAAGCTGAGAGGCTCACATGATGCACTTGTGTGCAAGACAGACACTCGTGCAAGCATTTGACAAACAGATCTGCACCAGGGCAAACCTCATAAAAGCACCCACCGCAAGAAAGACCACCACCACTACATTTCCAGCTATTTAAATAAACATTCTGTCCGTAAAAGCACAGGAAACTGATCTGTGTGGTGTAGAAACTGTCCTATGAAGTGAACATCTCTTGTTCCCTGGGTCTTCCCACATGGCACATTACGTTTAAAACTAAAAGGTGAAACTGGCGCTGAACCCCAGATCTCCACTGGAATAGAAATGCTTGTGGGGAGAACCATGTACCCAGAGGACCAATTTGGTGCCTGCTTGCTTCTTGACTCTGAATCAGACAAGCCCAAGAGAATAGAAAAAACAAGGAACATTTGTCATCAGCAGTGACAAAGGAAGAAAGGAAACAGGGAGTGGAAGATGACAATGTTAAAGAAAGGTCGAGTAAAGGAAGAGACAGAGGAAAAGATGGAGCAGGCAAGGGCAGAACTCTGGAAGCTCGTCCAGTTTTGCCTTCCCCTTAGGCTGAATGTCACCTTTTCTTCTGTGGCCTCTCTTACTTTTTTCCCCAGTAAGCCCTTTTGGAAATCCTGTTCTTGATAACTCCGTATTAATTATCAGGCTCTTCTGAGGTAAAGGGAAGATTAATTCTGGCTCCTCGGAGCCAGATTTTGTGCAAAAACTGTAGATACAGAGATCAAAAGATAGTTCCTAGCCCCAAGTAGGCTGCATGGACAAAAGTACAGAGTGAAACATAAAGTACAAATTATGTGCAAAATAGAAACTTGTTACAGAGGGAGAAATACCATTACTGGTTAACAGTAGATGAGGAGCTTGGGGCCAGGAGAAAGGAAGAGCTTGAGCTGGTAGCTCAGATGGGTAGCAGTAGGCCAGGAAGACAAGCAGTGCCGAAATAGGAATTTCAGGCAGAGAAGACAGCTTGTAGGAAGAGCTGGATGCACAGAACGCTGCATATAATCAATTCAGGACGTCTAAAAGGTTCTGTCTTGCTGGAGCCCACTGTGCGAGGGCGAGAAGTTGGAGCTGAGGCTGTAGCATATGCAAGAGCTGCATCAAATTGTGTCATAAAAACTGTTGGTGTCTTTCAAAGGTGTTTAATTTAGAAGTCCCAGCTAGAATGTTCTGAGTGTGTGGTGCTGTTGATGGCTGGAATATGTTGAGAGGGGGTACTTGGTTTCTTCATGTGGCAAACAGAGCCTGGCACATAGATGCATTTTATGCCAACAGGCAGTGGCCACTTGCACATTTTGAATATGGCCAACGGTATTTTCCAGACGTTTTTAGCACTCTTGTACATTTTGTACACTGCTCATATTTTCCAGCAGAATGTAATATCATCATTATTATTTTATATAGAGATGAAATGACTTACCCAAGATCACATGCTAGGAAAGGGACAGCCAGGATTTTGAACCCAGATGGGTCATCTCTCTGGTTTGACTATAAACTATCTCACTTCACAGCCTCTTAGCAGAGGAAACTACGCTCCTCTGACCTGGGCTAGTTGAAGTAGTTACTTGCCTGAAGTCTCTGAGTCAGTATCACGGCCTCACAGAAAAAGCATTAATAATTCTGAGCTTCTGAAGTCTACCAGGAAGTAAAAGGACTTGATTATGTCAGCAGTGTTTATGAAGTTTCCATATGAAAAGAAAACTAGAATTTTACTTAAAGACATTGACCAACATGATCCAGTCAGTTCTAGTTTATTACCTTGAGATCTTGACCCTTTTCTGAATTTCTGTGCACAAATATGCATTATGTTTAGATAATTACATACAGTATTTACCAGTCACATATATTGTTACACATGTCTACTTTTTGTAATCTCTTATTGGCTTTTCTGTTCTCTTTTTTTCTTTGTTGTGTGTGTGTGAAAACAGCTTGAAAGAGAAGACAAAAAGGGGAGAGGGTTCAAGTGGTTTTAAAATATCTCTAGGGCAACATTTTCAGTGAAAGTGTTGCTTAGTAAGGAAATCTTTAAGTGGACCAATATTTTCTTAATCTTTACTTCAGTTTACCTAAGTTCAGTCAAAAGACAGACAGGGGAAGCACATGGACTCAGGAGATGTAAAATTAAAATCTTATTATGGTATTCTTATACATGAAAACAGAAAGAAAAATAAAGCTAAGTACTAAAAATATTATGTTCTATCACATAATTCCCCCCCCCCCGTTTTGGCTTCTAAATACTTTATTTGATTTAATAGAAACAGGCACAAATCTGACAGGTCAATAGTGCAATCAAAGATCTACATAGTCATTAAAGTGAGGAGAAAACAACAGTCTCCCAATTTTTCTCATTCTGCTGTTTTCTTTATAGATTTGCTTCTGTACTCAGGCTTTGCTTACTAACAGTGGAGCTTGTATGTTTGCAATGTAACTATCAGGTGGTAAGGATTTTATATATATATATATATATATATATATATATATATATATATTTTTTTTTTTTTTTTTTTTTTTTTTTTCCCCAGTACCGGGGATCAAACTTGGGCCCTTGATGCATCCAAGGTTGGTGTGGTACCACTTGAGCTAAATCCCTGGACCTAGGAATATATTTTTAAATATATCTGTGAATTTATAAAATGTTTCACTATTATAATTCGAAATATATCCAAAACATTATGCCGGGCGTGGTGGCTCACACCTGTCATCCCAGCACTCGGGAGGCAGAGGCAGGAGGATTGCTGGGTTCGAGGCTTGCCTGGGCTACATAGTGAGTTCAGGGCCAGCCTGAACTACAAAGCGAGACCCTGTCTCAAAAAAAAAAAAAAAAAAAAAAAAAAGAAGTGTAGAACAAAACATTATGCTTTCCTAGGTATGTTTACTTAATATCTTTGCAATGCTAATAGAATGTAGCATAGTAGGTTGTGAAACTAAACTAAGATCTTAATTCACTTGGTGGCTTCATGTGCTTACAATTACTCCATATTATCTATGATCTGGAAGTTTATAAAGTCCTTCAACTCTAGTTCATTTTAATGGTGTGCATTTCTTGGAGAATTTTGTACATAGCAGGATTCCTAGAGGGAAAGCACAATGACACATATAAGCACCTTCCTGAAATACATCAGTAGCATATACTTTTGCTGCATTTCCACCCTGGCCACAGGATGTTTGCAGAGCTGTCTTGGGCATTTGTTTACCATCAATATATGCACTGCTCCAGTTCATGACAAATATTTTGTGTTATTCTTTTTTTTGCTTCAGAATATAAATAATGGATAATACAGTGTAGCTATATTTGTAATTTTAAAAATCAACATGTGATCATAATAATATAAAAGAAGAAAAAAAGATGGTCATTTATAATAAAATACTTTGTATTTTAGCTCCAAAATCCCCAGAAAAATTACATTAGAAGACATACTGAAATAATCAAATACTTACAACTGCTAAGTAGGATATTTGCATTTAGAGAAGACAATCAGAAGATATTTTAAACATCAAAAGAAAGTCAATGGTTAAATATATATGAACATAATAAAAGTGAAATTAATTCAGTATATCTGAGAAAAATGCAAAAGCTCTTTGTGTTTGTGTGTGAAATAGTTCTAGCACCAGATACTGTCAAATAAAATTTCTTTTTATTTGCATGTTCTGTGGGGATTTGAAATTTGTGCAGGACACAGAACAATTATTTATTGTGTCAAATTGTTCCAGTCTGACCGGGCATGATGGGACAATCTATAATCCCAGAACTCAAGAGTATGAGGCCAGAGCATTGCTGCAAGTTCAAGGTTAGCTACCTAGTGAGATTTTTGTGCCAAAACAGATAAACCAACAAACTTGTCCCTTGCAGGATGAGTAGGCTTGTGGGCCCTTATCCACCAAATGCTCCAGGGGCTACCATGCTCACTTTTTGGGCACACTAAAATGGCTCAGAAATATCCACTCTACCCAGTAGGGGCAGTGCCAACTCCATTAGGAAACACTGTGCTAGGTGATGTTTTTCTACAACTCTCAATACAAAACCCCTAAATGCAATTCACACACACATATTTCCTATCTCTTGAATTAGAATGAAACACAAACTAAAAACTGAAGAAGATACAATGAACTAAGCTGGGAGGTGCTGGTTGAGTAGAAGTATGGCCGTCACTACTCCAGGGGATGACGAACTACAGTCCTTATCTCCGAGCCTCTCTGCCCCAGATCTACCTCTTCCGACCTGCACTGAAGATTCCACCCAGCAGTGGGAAGCACTTGCTCAGAGAATAACACTCAGAAAAACTCTAACTCTTTTGTGTTTCCATTTAGTACAGATTAACAATGAGTAATTGCATTTAACATCTTTGCCAATGTTTTTCTGAAGTGTAAGAAGAATTGAGTCCACAGATCGAAGGTGAAGCTGAGTCATGGATAGAGTTCATTTACACAATGAAACCAAGTCTCACTCTTAGTGCTGAGGTTGTAATCAGTTATTAGCATGACAGTCGATCTGCATGAGGGCCAGGAAGGAAAATGCAGAAGCAAAGTAAATCAGCCAGATACTGCAGTGAGAAACTGAGTTGTCTTAAACTTGTGTTCTAGTATTCAGTCACTTACAACAAGCATCAAAAGACGACTATTAAATATCAGCCAATACCTCTGAATTAGGTACACAGAAAACCAGTAGTTTCCAGTAGTACTTGTGGTAAGCAATGGGAGAAGTAATTTGAGCCTCTGTGATATTCTCTTGGGGCTTAGTCTTAAAACTGGAAATTTTATTTGACTATATTCTTTTTTTTTTTTTTTTGAGACAAGGTTTCTCTTTGTAGTTCAGGCTGGCCCTGAACTCACTATGTAGCCCAGGCAAGCCTCGAACTCAGCAATCCTCCTGCCTCTGCCTCCTGAGTGCTGGGATGACCGGCGGGAGCCACCACGCCCGGCGCTATTTGACTATATTCTTATACCTACAACACACACCATATATAATTTATTTGGATAATACACCTTACTAAGTGGCAACTTTCTCATCTATAAAATGGGCATAGCAGTTCTCACTAATACAGCTTTACAAGGCTAATACGTTTATCTTATGGGGGTAACACCAAAGACATACTAAATTATTAAGAAACGCTAGTGATCATCCCAGCAATCTTGTTTTTCACCCTGTCGGCAACACTGTATGTTCCTAAGGATCCTCTGCATTCATTTTTTTGTCATTAGCTTCTTAACACTTTTTGTTTGGTTTTGTTTTTTGTGGTACTGGCGATCAAACTCAGGAACTTATGCTTTCCAGGCAGGCATGGCAACCCTAAGCTATATCCTCAGCCCTCATTAGCTTTTTGATATTCATATGTTTGTGATATTGACATATGATAATATGTCATATGTAACTACATGGGAAGTATTATATTATTTGACTGCATTTTCTTTGCTAATGAATATTTGCTTGTATACTATACCAGCTATATCACTACCAGTTATTTAATTTTAGTGGGTGTTGCTATAAGTGCTAGTACTAATCTACTTTATTTATTCATTTATTTTTTGAGACGGGGTCTCGCTTTGTAGTTGAGGCTGGCCCTGAGCTCACTATGTAGCCCAGGCAAGCCTCGAACTCAGCAATCCTCCTGTCTCTGCCTCCCGAGTGCTGGGATGACAGGTGTGAGCCAGCCCCCCCCCGCAACTAATCTACTTTATTTTAAGGCTACTGATTTTGAATGTAGCCAATTGTCTTTGAAGTTGCTGATAGATGACTGAGGAAGATGGTGGTTCTAATTTGTTTCTCTACAAATTTCAGTGTTTATAAGATATTTCATTTGAATAAAACGTGTGTAAAAAGCTTTGAAATTATTGATTTGTAGATTCTAATTTCTCCAAGTATAGCACAAGAACCATCGTGCATAGTATAGTGTGAATTTTTGTAGTATGACATTTCATCAGTTGACAAGGAGTTGACTTATCCCAACAAAACGCACCATTATGTCGTCTGACCCATACACCTAAGAGCTTTGCTTGGTTGTTGCCCCAGCACAGTGCCCACCATATACCAGTTTTACTAGTGTCTTTGGGATCAGATGTTGGTAAGCTACAAAGAATCCAAAAACCTATAAGAAATGGTCCCTGGTCCTGAGAAATCTCCTTGTGAGTGAGGAAGATAGCCAGAAAATTCCAGATAACCAAGACAGTGACAGATGTGAAGGTAGAGTTTTTCAAACTTAGAGGAGCTATATCATCCTGCCTTGGGAAATGCGGGAACTTCTTGTCCCTGTGGTCATGACTGAGCCGATGCCTGAGTGATAAACACATATCAGGGCTACTTGCATCCCAGGAAGAGAGAAAGTCCTAAGAAAAGATGAGAGACTGGCACAGAAAAGTGCTGGCTACTTTTGAGTGTTTCAGGATGAGCACTCCCAAGACTTGAATGCAGACGAGGGCTGGAGGTGACACTCTAGGAGCCAAGGACAGTGGTGAGATTCCTTATTTGAAAGGCGTTGGGAAGGACATTGTGTAGGGGCAGTGTGTAGAATAAGGGTTACCTGGGGTTAGAAATGAAACTGCAAAGCAGGAACCTCTGTCACTTAAGGAAAGGTAGGACTAGCAGTGGCAGAAGAGGACCGCGTCGTGCAGGAGAATTCTGGCGAGGAGGGAGGAAGAGGAGAGGAGAGGAGTCCCGGAAGTCAATGAATTTCCAGATGGGAGTGGCCAGGAATACCCGGGATTTTTTTTTTTTTTTTGTGGCAATCGGTATTCATAGCTTTTTGAAGGATGGAAATTAGAGCAAAAGGAGTGAAGTTGTTAATGGGAGTTGAAAAAGAGCTGTCAGGATTTAGGTTGTAATTTTTAATGATTTTGGTGAAAGTGTAAGGAAGGAAGTAGAATGCTGTCATCGTTTTGAGGGGTGAAGTAAGGTCAAGGGAAGTAAGTTTTAGAGCACAAAGAAAAAAACTGGTATTTCTTAAACCTGTATTTATATAATTTGTGAACCAGGAGCTCACATATGGGCTAAAGGGCATGAAAGTGAGGAAGAGAAATTACAGCAGAAAAGGAAAGTTAGAAGAGATGGAATGAAGAGACACCAAGAGGGGATTTGCCTCCCTTGGGACTGGCTTCTGGAATTTTCTCCATTTACGTGCCCGACCTGGATAGAGGGCTTTTCTAAAATATAAAAAGACTTGTTAAAACAACAAGTGGAGGTTAATATTAGCGGACTTCTACAGCGGGCTTACTCTGCACCTGACACACGAAGTACTTACACACACGGGCACTTTTACTCCTTAGTTCTATGACGGGCTGTTTATTTTTGCCTCGATTTTATAAGGCTGAAACTGACTCTCAGAAATATTAGTCTGGCTGGCGTTCTGTATGAGTGGAGCTAGAATCTGAACTAATAAGTCTCTGTCCAGAGCTTAAACTGTAAAATGCCTGAGTCAGCCTGGATCCTGAAATGCGCCTGCGCAAATAACACAACTCCCTTCCGCTCACTCGCTCTCCCTCGGAACGGAGAGTCGGGGTTTGGCTTGTGGCTTTCTCCTGTGCTTAAGGAAAGGTACACTCTACTCGAGGAAGCTCATGAATATCAAAGCCTTAATCATAGCTATTTGGATAACACGGGTTCACGCTTTACAAACCAACCCTGGCCATCATCATATTAAAATCAAAGTTGCAAAATAAAGAGACATTCTGAAAAACCTTGTCTGCTTCGTTTAGATAGCAGTGTGCAGAATGAACTCGAAAGATAAGAATGCTCAGCATTTACCGTTTCCTTTTCCTTTTTTATTTTAAGCCCTGTGGTGTTATGGATGATATCATCAGCCAATTTGGGCTGAATATGTCACATGCTGGACTGCACCGATTACCTAACTAATGACATGCATACTTCTTGCCGTTGTCACACCTCTCTTCTTACAAGTGGGAATTTCAAGTGACAGACTAAAGCTGTTTGCTATCAATTTTGCAAAAAACACATCTGCTAGGTAGCCAAGATTTAGTTGAGAGACCGAAATCGATTAATATTCTAATTTGTTACCTGTCATTAATGTCATACTATATTATGCCTGGTCAAAAGTGATAACCTTTTATATAACATATGCTCCTAGAGGAATTTGATTTGAGGGATATGTTTTATTTTTGCTGAGTGTTGCTTCCTGTGTATGACTCCCATTACAAATTTCAATTACACGGGCAGTAAAAATTGTGATGGATTAAAATGAAAGTGTAAAATATGCACTGTTATCTATTTTTAATAAAACTGCACAGTGGCACTTTTCTAACACCTATTTATTATGTCATTTTAAGATTTTAGGTGTTTTCCTTGATTCGTCTTATCGCATCATGAAAAGTGCTAGCTGCATGATATTTTTCAGAAGCATTACCCTGATCCTCTACTGATTTTAGGTTGATGGTCAAAAGCAAATCTTCATGGAAGAAGAGGCTGATTATCTGCTTGGATCTAAAATCCCTAATGAAGAGAGAAAGGAATGAAGCAGTGTCCGGGGAAGGGGTAAAATATAGTTAGTCAGAGGGAACAAAAGGAAGAGAGTTTAATAAGTAATTTTCCCCATTGATTGTTTTCCTACTGATAATAGAAAGGACAAGAAAAGTAATAGCCGGGAGGAAGGTTAAAATATATAGGAATTATCATTATAAAGACAGAAACATTTCACTTTTTCAATGCATAACAATGCATAGTTATGCATTGGAATGATAGTTTTTCTCAGTGTGTAATATTTAAAATTTATCCTTTCATAATATGCTTTAATTTGTTAGCTTATTAAGGTCTCAAAGCCTAAGAGAGGTGGCTCAGAATACAAGCTAAACCGAATCATTCATTCATTCATTCATTCATTCATTCATTCATTCATTCATGAAATACACACTGAGAGCCTCTTATGTACCAGACCACCAGGGATATGTGCATAAAACAGATCCAAATTAATGTTCTCATAGAGCTTACATTACTTTGGAGGGACCAGAGAAATTCAACAGGAAGTAATAAATACATGGTAGTGCAGATCGTGCTTAGTAAGAGGGAGAGGAATCCCGCAAAAGTTGGGAACAGGAAATGCTGGCAAAGATGGGGTGAGAAAAAAGGGAAAGAAATTCAAACAGTATAACTGAGGAAGTCCTAAGTCGGCAGGTGATACAGCGCAAAGGCCCGAGGGTGCTCAGTGGATGGGCTGTACTGAAAAGGGCCCCTTTCCTGCCCGCTGGCTATCAGCCTCCCACGCTTCTCACGCTGTTGACTCGTGCAGAGAGGATGATGTTCAGGACAGGGTGGGACATGCAGAGAACCTGGTGCTATTCACTGCCTTCTTCACTTTCTTGCAACATGTTCTCTTTATGCAAGCACTTTGTTAAAACATTCTTTAAGTGAGAATTGGTACCAAGAATCTTGCGTTTGGTTTCTGCTTAGTAATTATAACCTCAAAGTTCTACTGGAAGTACTTGGGTTCGGCAGTACAAGGAAGGAGACTCACATCTCTCCTTTGCTCTGAGGCTTGATCTGTTGGACCATCTCTCTTTCTAATCGACTGTGGGTTTTCCTGCTGAGTGTGATGATTGCTGACAGCTCTACTAAGAATGAATTTCAGATTAACTTGAAATTGTTAAATGTGAATGGACAGGTCAACAAGTTTTTAATTACTGTGGCAGAAGTTGATTCCTCCTATTTTTCATTTAGCTTTTGAGGGTCCTTATAGCATAATTTTCTTATGAATTCTAAAAATCTCCTAGCTGGACTCTCCCAAGAGCCTGCGTTGTCTTCTGTCCTTGCCTCTCTGTAAGGCACATCCAATATTGAGGCAAGAATGGTATTTTAAAATTTAAGTAAAATTCAGAGACATCTGTGTTCAAAAGTTCTCAAAAAGTCCTTTTATTTTACATAGTAAAACACAGGTTCCTTAGAACAAGCCACAATCTGCCTGTAGCTTTTGCTACACACAAATTTATATTCTGCCACTTTCCACCTTGTTCACTCTACTTCAGGCACATTGGGCTGCTTGATATTTCAGGCAGATTTTTGCCTAAGGGCTTTGTCAGACTTTATGATAGCTTCCTTTTTCACTTTCAGGTTTCATTATGAAGAAAATCAGTGCTGATAACCTTAAGAGAATCCTCTAACTTTTACTTCTGTATCCCATTTACTTTCTTATATTTTTCCACATATAACTTATTGTCACAATGCACTATATAGATTTGCCTCTATTAGTTCTTCTTACTAGAATATAAGCTCAACCCTTTGCTACCATTCTTGCAAACTGATTGAGTGTGCTCGAATGTAACAAAAAGAGAAATCTGTTTAAGATTCAAGTTAAATGTTCACATTTGGGTAAAGTAAGACGTGATAGTAGGACTCTAAACTGTCCACTATAGATACATCAACTTGGGCAACTGTCTACAGATGAAAATATCTTAACAAAAGCTAAGGGAACCATGGGAAAGATCACAGTACCTTTTTTAGTTATAGCACAGTAAGACAACATACACTGGAGCAGATAGGAAGGACAGTTTTATATCATCCCAGTCCCAATCCCAGGCATCACAGTGGAGAAAAAGGGAAAGACAGCTCAGGACTTTGACTTGGAATGCATTGCAGTAAGACTGAGCACTGGGCAGATTTCTGAGGTCCTGTGTCCTAGACCAGTGCCTAGAGAATGAGGCTCTGAGACCTGCCTTAGCACCAGGACGGCCCATATTGCCTCAAACTCCAGATCTGCACAGCAGACTCAACCTCTGGTATGGACGACTGCCTGCTGGGTGTTGGTGGCTGGGGATCCTTCTGTATCCTCTGGTTGCCGGTGCCCTGAGTCACAGTTGTCCTTGAGGGCACCAGGCTTCAGCAGTAATTCACTAGCCACCAGGGCTCTGTGCTTCTGGCAGAGGACATCTAATATAGTGCCCTGGGCTTTTAGGATGCCATAGTGCCTTGGTGGCCATATTTGTCTGAGGGTTCTAGCTGCCCCCTTACCACAGCTAGTGGGCCCTCAGTTTCTGTAACATTGTGGTAGCTACAACTATCCCAGATATGTTGTGCCCCACCACTGAACCTAGCATAGAACTTTACCAGACAAAGCATTCTGTGAAGATTAAAATAAATATCTCCTACTCTAAGGATGTAAATGTAGATCCACAACTACAAAGATCAGGACAACTGGGGAAAGATGACCTAAATTCTATGAAATATTCAAAGATGAACTAATAACAGCTCCTGTCAAACTCTTCAAAAAGTTGAACAGGAAGGGATATTTCAGAACTCATTTCATGAGGCCAGTATTACCCTGATACCAAAACCAAGCAAAGACCATACAGACAAATAATGCTCCAGAGAAATACTCTTGATGATCAGAATGCAAAGTTCTTGGACATAATAATAACAAACCAAATTCAATAGCTGTTACGTTTTAGAACTGGAGTGTCCCCCAAGGACCACATGTGTTCAGAGGTGGGGCGTTTGGACGGTGATTGGATCATGGGGCACTATTAGACATGTAGGCAAATGTGTTGTTAAGTGAGGAGGGTTCCTGAGGGCATGACCTGGAACGATTTATCTCCCTCCTCATTTCTGCCTCTCTCTCTCTGCTCCCTGCCCCGTGCTGTGAGCAGCCTTCCTTTACCACGATCTTCTATTATGTACTTTTTCTTTGGACCTGGCTAACCACTCAGGGCCTCAGACTTCTGAAACTGTGAGCCCAGATAAATCTCTTTTTCTCTAAATTGTGAGTATTGGCTGTTGTATGTTAACAGTAGGAAAATAACTACAATTTTGGTACCGAAAAGTAGGGTTGTTGCTATAATCACCTGACCTTGTGATTCAGAAACTTTGGAACTGGCTCATAAGGGGAGTTTGGAAAGATTTGGAAATGCTGGGTATGGAAGCCTTAGAATGCTATGAGCTGAGCTTGATGGGTCACGTTAGTCAGAATTAGGGGAGACCAACATGGTGATAGAGATGACAGCAGTAGAAGCCACACTCAGGATGTTTTGGTTGGGATCAAGGATCCCACTGGCAGCTGGACTTGAGACCATGTGTGTGACACTGTAGGAGAAAATTTATCTACCTTTTGCTCATGTTCTGAGACTTTATGGAATACTAAGATTTAGGGTGTTAGACGAATTTATCAACACAGAAAAATATTTCAAAGTAGCCCAGCGTTCAAGCTGTGGCATGAAGCTTTTAGTCAGGCTTACAATAATAAACAGGAACAAAAACCTGAAAAGCTTTCAGTTTTTGGTAGAAAAAGAGTCAAAGAGAAATAAGATAGATCAAGTTTTTTCCTTATATGATGAAATGGTATTAATTCCAGGGGTATAAAGATGGCTCAAAATGCATAAAACAAAAAATATAATAGATCACATTAATAGAATGAAGGACAAAACCATATGACTTTTTTTTAGTAGATGGAGAAAAAGCATTTTTTAAAAATTGATCATTCTTTCAAGATAAACTACTATCCACAAAAAAGATGTAGAAAGAATGTACCTTAAGACAACAATGCTACATGTGACAAGCACATAGTTAACACAGTACTCGGCAGAGTTTTCCTCTGGGATCCAGAAACCAGAAATGACCCTTTTGATATTTTTAGATCCTATTATATTGGAAGTAATGTCATAAGGAAAAGAAAAGCCATCCAAATGGGAAGGAAAGAGGTTAGAGAATTTCCTACCTGCAAATGGCCTGATCATATAGGTGTCCTAAAAGACTCCACTAACAAAGCTGATAAACCCAGTAAAATCACATGACACAAAATCAATATAGAAAAATGACAGTGGTTCTATGTGTTATGTGAGATGGAAATAAAAAAAATTGATTTCCTTTACAACTACAAAAGAAAATCTTCAGAAAAATTTAACCAATGATGTGAAAGCTCTACGTTGAAATCAAAGAAATGTGAATTAAAACTATAATGAGAGTGTTGGAGATTTAGCTCAGTGGTTCTGGTGCCTGCCTCACAAGTGCAAGGTCCTGTTTGATCCCAGTAACCACATAGAATGGCGGGCGTGGAGACTCACGTCCACCAGCCATTAATACCACATACAACAGTGCCAGGCGTGGTGGCTCACGGCTGTCATCCCAGCACTCGGGAGGCAGAGGCAAGAGGACTGCTGAGTTCGAGGCTTGCCTGGGCTACATAGTGAGCTCAGGGCCAGCCTGAACTACAAAGCGAGACCCTGTCTCAAAACAAAACAAAACAAAAACTATAATGAGAAATCATTAATTATTAATAAAACAAAAGACAAAAAGTGCTAGTGAAGGTATGGAGAAACCTGGACCCTTGCAAGTGATCAGACTGTAAATTAAGACAGTCACCATGGAAAACAGGATGGAGGTTTTTAAAAAGTCTTAAAATATGTCTTACCACATAATCTAGCAATCCCACTATTAGCCAGATAACTCAGGGAAATGAAATCAGTGTGTTGAAGGCATATCACTTTCATATTTATTGTGCCATTATTCACAATGGCAAAGACATGGAAACAACCTTAGTTTCCTTCAGTGAATGAGTGAATAAAAATATGGGTTATAAACACAATGAAATACCATTCATTCGGCAAAGAGGACATCCTATCTTTTACCACAAAATGAGTGAATTTAGAAAATATTCCAGTAAGTGAAACAAATCAGGCACAAAAATAAGAAGCAGTCCATAATCCACTCATAATTGGAATCTGAAAATGTTGATTCCATAGAATGGAGATTAACCGAAGCTGGGGAGAGGATGGGAGAAGGGGAGTTGAGCAAACATTGGTCAAGGGCTACTAAGTTACGGTGAGAAAGATGCCAGAATTGTGGGGTGCCTTTGCACAGAAGGATGACTATAGAGAGCAACGCTGTACTTTCATTTCAAAGAATAAGAAGAAAGCATTTTGAGTTTTCACCACAAAGAAATGATAAATGCCTAAAGGGGTAGATGTGTTTAACCTTATGCTAATTCATACAATGTACACATGTATCAAACTGTTACATAGTACCCATTAGTACATAACTTTTATGTTTTTTTTTATGCATCAGTGAAAATCAACTTAGTCAAATGACAAAAAAGGTTGATTTCGTAGAAGATGAGTGCCAAGTGTGGCTGACTATGGCTGGGATGCTTAGGGGCAGACTAGGGAGTTGTTTGAAGGATGCCAGATTTCAGTTAGATACAGTTAAGTTTAAGAGCTACACGCACAACTTGATGACTGTGGTTAATATCTTAGTATAGTCTTAAAAATGCTGGGAGTGAATATGAAGTGTTTTTAGCACAAAACTATGTGAAGGCTAACATGTTCATTGGTCAGGTTTAATTAATGTTTTGTACATCTATCACAACATTTTGTACATAGTAAATATAATTTTATCTGTCAATATAAAAACAAGGAATTAAAAGCCAATATACAGATGGAGTGCTCCACTTGTAAAAGTAAAATTAGGTAGATTTTGCTTTGTTCTGAAGGAGAAAAGGAAAATTTCAAAAATTGGGCAAAAGATTTGAAGATATGGAAAAATACAGAAAATTAAAAGAAATACTGAGAAAGCAAATATTAGTTATAGTTTGGGAATGATCTTTACAATAGAATAGTTTGATAAATGCAAATCCAAACATACACAAGAAAACCTACAGGCACTGCCATTCTTTTTTTCCTTCTTTTTTTTTAGGCATTGCCATTCTTGATAGAAAGGAACATAAAAACACTTATCTACACTAAATACAGCTTGTAGGATTTTAAAAATAAACTGGCTAGATTGTTGTTTAAGACAAGAAGAGTGTTCTGTTTCAAAGACTGTTTGGTTTTATTAGTGGAATACTTCCATAAAAACATTACCATTAAAGAATAAGAGTCCTGTTTTTCCCCCGTTGAGTAAAGTGACAGTGTTTTTACTCCAATAACCGTATAGGATACTCACATGGAATTTTATGCAGCTCATTCATAAACTTTTCCTTCAGCTTAGAGAAGGCGTCTTCCTTTCCTTCGCCTGGGCTGGCTGGTTCTGTGGCATTATGTTGTAGAACAGTCGCAGCAGTAGTGACTGGCGGGGCTGCCAGGGCCTCATGATGACTCTCACTCACCATCTTAGGTTCAGGGGAACTGAGGGGAGGGAAGGAAGCAAAGAGAAAACAATTGAAAATGGCTTACCTGATCCCACATTAAAGGTATCCCCGAGATAAAAGGACAGCAGGGGACTACCTGCTCCCTGGGTAAATAGCTATCATTAGCATACTACTTTATGCTGGTTCATGAAATATTAAAAAGACCACAGAGAGTGGAGAGTTCTTTCCCAGAGGTAAAACCACAAATAATTACTGAATAGCATTCTCTCCCAAGGATACAGTATAAATTGTCAAATCTATTAGTTATTTATACAGCCTTTTCTTGCTATGTAGGTTTAACTTTTAACCCATTGAAATGAAGTATGAAGCAATAATTGACAATGTATAGACTCCATACACTTTAACATTTTCTATTTCCTAAAAAAGGAGACATGTTTAGTTTGGAAATGTTGATGAATGCTAGCATGCATTCACAATACTAGTGATTTTTAAAAATAGTTATAAATAATGCCATTAGAACATTGATAATCTATCATGACATTATACAAAGCTTGATTCTCAAATCTCATTTATTATTGGTAAGTTTTCCTCCCAGTCATATTTTTGACATTTACTATAAGCAGTACTCATCAATAATTCACTTGTCTTGCTGAGTGATTTTTTGTTTTTAGGTCGCAGGAAATGTGTTAAATTGTCTACTTATATCAAGACACTGATGATCGAACATGAATTTTCTGTTTATTTTAATTTACTTAAATCACTTATGTTATTGAATAAATTTATTAAATTAATTTACCCAATTATTTCAAATATGTGTTTGCATTCAAAATATTAAAAACCAATTACTCTTAAGGGACTCAATGAAAACATCTTAGCTTTGAATTCCAAAGACATCAGTTCTAGTCCTCTTCACTAGCTAAATGAATTTTGACAAGGCATTTGACTTCTGAATCTACTCAATTTCTGCAAGGTAAAGACCTGGGGCCTGCTCTTCCTAGATTATTCTTGCTATACCACATGTGAAGTGATAGATCAATGTAAAGGAAAGCATTATAAAAGAGTAAAAGTAAATTCATATTTGAGATCCAATGATGTTTTAAAATTTATAGTTTTATTGCATGATTTAAGATTTTAGCCAGTGTTGTTGAGACAGTGGACATGATTTTGGGCAGAAATAGAAGAAATCAACAGGCATAAGCAGGAATAATTTCACAGTCACAACAGGGTTTTGATAGGTAGCTAGAGACATTTTGATTTGCAAACACATGAGGGATAATCAGCAAACACATCCAAAAAAGAGAACACTGAGATTCCTTCTTACTCCAGAAAAATTGGCTATAATCAAGAAATAAAATATTAACCAGTGCTGGTGGGGCTGTGAAGTTGGAGAACTACGTTGTTGAGAGTGTAAAGTAGTATACCCGTTATGGAAATTAGTATGGACATTCCTCAGAAAACTAAACCTAGAAATTCCATTCAGCAAAGTTATTCCCCTTCTAAGTATAGTTCTGAAAGAGCTAATTATGTTCTTATGCTAATACATACATACTCATGTTTACAGCACCACTATTCTGAATAGTTAACTTTTTTTTTTTTCTTTTTGAGACAGGGTTTTGCTTTGTAGTTAAGGCTGGCTCTGAGCTCACTATGTAGTTCAGGCAAGCCTTGAACTCAGCAATCCTCCTGTCTCTGCCTCCCGAGTGCTGGGATTACAGGCGTGAGCTGTCATGCCCAGCACTGTGGTATGTGGTGCTGATTGCTGGTTGATTGCTGGTGGGCGTGAGTCTCCACGCCCAGCATTGTATGTGGTTACCGGGGATTGAACTCAGGACCTTGCGCTTGCGAGGCAGGCGCTGGAACCACTGAGCTAACCTTCCGGCCCTGAATAGTTAACTCTTGGAAGCAGACTGTATGTCCATCAACAGATAAGTGGATAAAGAAAATGTGGTATTTATATATAATGGAGTACTATGCTATCATAAAGAAGGACAAACGAGTCATTTGTAGGAAAACAGATGTATCTTGAGATGATAATGTTAACTGAAATAAATCAGGCAAAGAAGATTTAATATTGTATGGTTTTTCTTATATGGGAAATGCACAATACAAATAAAGGGCAAAATAAAATGCAGACAATCGGAAATAGGGAGCTAGATCTTCTACAGAAGTTAAAGAGAACAAGAGATGGGGGGTTAGGAAGTAGAGGAGAGGAATGGGACAGACAGGTTAAGGTGTGTTATGCACATGTATCTCCGCAAGGAATAGAAGTGTAATGTAGTGGAAACATGTAATAATAAGAAATACAACTGAAAACATGATCTTTATAGAATGCAGACTTTCTGATAATTATACATACTTATACATTTAGTAAAAGCGTAACTGAAAGTGAAATAATCTTAGACTCATGGGGTTATTAAAATGTTATAATCCAGAGATTTTTGGATCCCCGGGAAGGTGTTTACATCTGAGGTTAATGTATAGAAACAGATAATCCTTTTTATTGTTAACCAGTGAGTTCTCTTTTTAAGCCTTTTATTTTTCAGATACTTGTTAACATAACCCTAAGGGTAGAATCACAAAGATACGGGTTCAGATTGTCTCTCCTTTTCAGTTTCTTCATTTGCAAAACTAGCATATTCAGAAATAATACTTACGTTTCTATGAGTGTGAAATAACACAAAGAATTTAGCACTGTGTTTCGTGTTTGACACCTAGGTTTGTTCCATTGATTGAATGATTGTTTCATCCATCCGTCTGTCCATTCATCCACCCATTCACCCACTCACCCATCCATCCATCTGCCCACCCATCCATGCATCCGTCCATCCTTCTGTCTGTCTGTATGTCCTTCATCCATCTCTAACAGCACTTGGAAGTCCAGAATTTTCCAAAATGTAGACTTTCCACTTCCTAGAAGCTTTGCTAATATATTTAGTTTAAGAACCTCTCTTCCCACAAAAATTTGGAGTTTTGTTTGCATTGTGGGCACAATTTAGATGAAATTATTGATAGTGATTATGCCATAACTTTCAGATTTCATGTGACTCAGAAGAATAAAATGACATGAATGCATTCATATAAAACACACTATGTACAAATCAAAAAGTCAATTTGCTTCTCTGCTGCGAGGCTCACCCGTTGTGATACACTTTATGTACTTTGCAGGATGGTTCGGGGTATTTGACTAATTCCTCTGGGTTACTCTGGGATTTAAAGGAAATGACTGGTATAGTTAAAAAACTTAATATAATAGTGTGGCTGGTATATTAAAGCAGGTTGTCTGTTTTTCTGCTTCACTTTGTGTCCTTCTAGAAGCGGGATGCTGTTGCTTGTCACTCGTGTTGGCAGTCAGTGGTGGCCTTTAGTGGCGCCAGGTCGGTTTCTAGTCTTGTCTGTGCAGGTGGATTGGTCCTGTCCTGCTGCTCCTGTTTAATATTAATAGTATTGCAGCTTATTGTGGAACATACATTTTTCTATACATGACTGGGATGATACACAGCTATAGGAACAGTGAGACGTTTCTAGATACAGTGCACATTCACAAGATGTGCTTGCAATTTATTCAGTTTGTCTAAGGAAAAAATGGTTCTAGAATTGTCAAAAACAATTCTCCAAGGCATCCTTGGAAGATATTAAGCAAATTATAAAAGCTATAAACTCTTTATCCTTACCAGCCAATAATATCTCTACTATTTCTGAGCTTTTAAAAATCAAGAAGAGATCACAATAAAAAATATACAAGGCTATTTTTATTTCATGCAAAGCACTATAAAATTTTCTAAGATTGTAAAATATAGAAACACAAATATTTCTTTTTATGAATGGGAAACCTAACTCATTTTTTAGTCTTCACTGATGAGCTAATTTTATATTCTTTTATATAGTTTAGTGTAGGTAGTATTGTTTGCCTATTGAGAAAAATTATTTTTTACTCTGGTCTTGAGAAAGTAACGGCCTTCCTTTGCAGTTGTGTGTGATTTAGATATATTTAAAGCTTGGAGTTCTCATACTATTCCCATGAGATATATACATAATTGTCACCTACTTCATTGGTGAGAAAACTAAAGCCTGGGGAGGTTATGAAATGGGTTTAAAGTCATACAGTGGTAATTAGTGGAGTTGGAATTTAAAGCAAGATATCTTAGCCACTGTAGTATTAAAAGACTTACACACAATGAAACAAGTGTCTGCTATATTTTGGGGAAGGAACTTCTCAATAAAATACCTAGTAAGAACATTTTATAATGTCATTCAGTGCATCCACCCTTTCTGCCTGTGTGTTACAGACAGAGTGAAACTTTCATATGAAAGCATGTACCATTATAATATGTCAAATACCTGGTATATTCCACTCTTCTTTTTCACTAAAAAATTCCACTTTTATCTCAAACATGTATACATTAGTGTCACAAACCACTAATGGTGTGAGACTTGTAATTTGGAAAGCCAGTTTAATAAGAAAATGTTATAAGATAACAATAGCATTAAATTCCCTCAATGTATTATGGACTTGAATTATTTTGAAATTAACAACAGCAATAACAAAACCTTTATGTTGTTTTCCTTTTAAAAAACTGGATTTTGGAAAAGAAATTTAATTTCCTAATGTCAGATTTAAAATACTTTAAGTAATGAAGAAGCTAAATGTCAAGAATGTATGATGCAAAGAGATCTTCAGCAAGTATACAAAATGGCCATTGGTTAAAATGCAACATTCACAGAACATTCAGGTGTCACAAAGGCTGCTACTTTTGTGGTGTAAAACTGAGGAAAATTAGGGTTTTATTGTCATGACAACTGCCCTCTGTTCACTTATATTCATTTTTCTTAGTAAGACTTTAATTACGTCTATCTCTAAATCTACAAATTGATGTAGATTCCTCAGATAATATACTGAGATAATCTATCACGGCATCAGCACAATTGCTTTTGGAGAACGGACTATTTCCATCTCTATTTATATATTGTATTTTATTATAGCATGCAAAATTAAAGAGCAAATGAGAAAAGGTTAAAAATTGAAAAAAAACCATTATGACTATAATAAAAAGGGTTATAATGTAAAATAAAAGTTTAAGAATTCTGGGCTAAATGTAATGATCAGAGTAATTATTAAACACAAACTGGGAGCTATTACAGAATACACAGACTGTACTGGGTGGTGGGGTATATGATGTAGTGATGTTCTTTCCTCAGTGTCCCTTGTCCTGTCAGAGTGTAATTGGAAACCATAGTCTGTGACCGAGTATAATACCCCCAGGCTCTGCGTCCTGCTCTCAGTTTCAGGGGTCACAGTCAGGAACCCCTCAAGAAGAACGAGGGTTGGCCAAAAGGAATTGCCTTGCTAAAGGTTAAAGTCCCTGCTGCAGGGACAGCCCTCATCCACCGACTGGCTGCTGGTGGCATGAAGGTCCACTCCTTGCTTCAGTTTACTTCTTGTCTGAAGGCCCCATTGATGAGCTGAAGGCCTTGCAGCTCATTGCAGTGAGCAAGCACCCCCCTTTGAAAGGCCTGCTTCTTTTACCCCATCATGGAAAACAGTGCCCCTGAAATCTCTCCCAGCCTCAGAACCAGGTCCTGGGGCATCTGACCTATACCACCCATTCTGGAAGGATATGTGAAAAATGAAAAGGACTACTGTCAGCACTTTTTTTTTTGAGACAGGGTCTTGCTTTGTAGTTCAGGCTGGCTCTGAGCTCACTATGTAGCCCAGGCAAGCCTTGAACTCAGCAATCCTCCTGTCTCTGCCTCCCGAGTGCTGGGATGACAGGCGTGAGCCACCATGCCCGTCACTGTGGTATGTGGTATTGATTGCTAGTGGGCGTGAGTCTCCATGCCCAGCATTGTATGTGGTTACCAGGGATCGAACTCAGGACCTTGCGCTTACGAGGCAGGTGCCAGAACCACTGAGTTAACCCTCCAGCCCAGCACTTTCATTTAAATTCTTTCCATGCCAAGGGATTCTTCGGCTGTAAGGGAAGCCTAGCAGCACATCAAAATCCTATACAAGTTTGCAGATGTCTGACTGTCGGGCTTGAAGTGTATCTTTCTCCCAGTTCAAACACCTGAATTCTCTTGAGGGAAGCAAGATTTTACACGTCCCTGTCACGGTGAGGAGGGCTGGCTTCCGATGGCAGTTCCAATAAAGGGCTACAGATGAAAGGTTGTTTTTCAGACCTTGGAGCAACTGGAAGCACAGCAGGTAGCCTGGCCCCAAACACACGTGCACCTGGGCTCTTTGGCTTTTATTCAGAATAGGTTCCGAAGTTCCAGATTTTATCCTTTATTAAGTCATAAAAAACTTCTTGGAGCTACAAGAAGAATTTTGCTTAAGAGTATATTTTCCAGGAAGTATGTCTCATATGCACTTCTGCAAACTGAATGTAAGTTGACCTTCTTAGTATTACTTTGCAAACAACCCATATTCTTCCCAAAGCTCACAAATCTCATTCTACGAAGACTAAAGAGGAGTAGATTGTGGTGGTGAAGGTGTCTTTAGAAGAGTATGTGATGGAAGGAAATATTTCGTGCTGACCAGCTGCATTTCCTGAGAATCTTCTTTAAACCACACTCTTCTCCTAGTTTCCAGCTCTGTGGAAAGGGCTAGGCCCACTGTGTCCTTCCTCCAGACTTGTCTCTCTGAGCTTCTTATACCCAAATTGGTTTTGCTCCTCCTGTCTCTTTCTCTTCCTGCTATAATCAAAATCCTCCTGTAGGAACCCTCCTGATCTATCTATCTATCTATCTATCTATCTATCTATCTATCTATCTATCTATCTATCTATCTATCATCTATCTATCTATCTATCTACCATCTATCATCTATCTCTATCTCTATCATCTATCTATCTATCTATCTATCTATCTATCTACCATCTATCATCTATCTCTATCATCTATCTATCTATCTATCTATCTATCTATCTATCTATCTATCTATCTATTTATCTATCTCTATCTATCTAATCTCTCTCTCTTTCCTTTTCTTTATTCCTTCCTTCTTTGCCTCTTAATGGGAAAAGTCTAATCATGCATAGTTTGGCCTCACTTCGAGAACACTGGGCATTTCCCTGACATGATGTTATGAGTGTCTTCTGAGTGCTGTGCTTTACATGGAGAGAGAGAAAAGGAAAGGACACTAGTACACACCATTGAGATGAATTTTTGTTGCTGCCTTTTCTGTTACAGAAACTCTGACATGTTCTGCAATGGAATCTGTTGACAACAATTAAATGACTGTATAGATATTTTTTTTTGGCCATAGCTAGACAATTAGGACTATGTCTAGAAAATCATGAATAAGAAGTAGCAAATTGGACTGGGCTTGGTGGCTCAAACCTGTAATCCCAGCACTTGAGAGGCAGAGGCAGGAGGATTGCTGAGTTTGAGGCTTGCCTGGGCCACATAATGAGCTCAGGGCCAGCCTGAACTACAAAGTGAGGCCCTGTCTAAAAAAAAAAAGGAGCAAATTGGACCTTTAATCAGGGATGTGTGTCCAAAAGGGATAAAGAGAGGGAGGTAGATGTGCACTTCTCAAAATAGTCAAAGAGGCGTCAGGCAAATAATAAAATATTTGTATTAAAAACTGGAAAATACTGGGCTGGAGGGTTAGCTCAGTGGTTCCAGTGCCTGCCTCACAAGCACAAGGTCCTGAGTTCGATCCCTGGTAACCACATACAATGCTGGACGTGGAGACTCACGCCCACCAGCAATCAATACCACATACCACAGTGCTAGGCGTGGTGGGTCATGCCTGTAATCCCAGCACTCAGGAGGTAGAGACAGGAGGATTGCTGAGTTCGAAGCTTTCCTGGGCTACATAGTGAGCTCAGGGCTAGCCTGAACTACAAAGTGAGACTCTGTCTCAAAACAAACAAACAAACTGGAAAATACAAGTTTTTACTCCCTCCTTCCTTCCTTCCTTCCTTCCTTCCTTCCTTCCTTCCTTCCTTCCTTCCTTCCTTCCTTCCTTCCTTCCTTCCTTCCTTCCTTCCTTCCTTCCTTCCTTGCTAGTACTGGTGGTTGAACCCAGTGCCTCATGCCTGCTAGGCCGGTGCTCTACCAAGCTACCTCTTCAATCAGTAAACTGTTTAAATGGGAAGGTATTTTTAGTTCCAGAGGTTGGGAAACCTTGACTTACCAGTTTCCAGTTTCGTGTTTTTATTAGAAATTATATTCTGGGCCAGAGGGTTAGCTCAATGGTTCTAGCGCCTGCCTCGCAGGCGCAAGGACCTGAGTTCGATCCCCCGTAACCACATATAATGCTGGGCGTGGAGACTCACGCCCACCAGCAATCAACACCGCATACCACAGTGCTGGATGTGGTGGCTCACGCCTGTAATCCCAGCACTCGGGAGGCAGAGAAAGGAGGATTGCTGAGTTCGCGGCAGCTTGCCTGGGCTCCTTAGTGAGCTCAGGGCCAGCCTGAACTACAAAGCGAGACCCTGTCTTCAAAAATAAAAATAAATAAATAAATAAATAAAAAAGAAAGTATATTCTGTTTTTGTCTTTTCTGCTCAAGGTTTAGATGCAAGTATATGCCCTTCTAAAGCTCCTCCTCAACAAGGCTGCCTTCTCCCTGACACTAATGATGGTAAAGAGCCTGTGTGGATCATACGGGGTCATATGCCAGTAGATTGAGGGAAGGACGAGTACTGGATTCAAGAGCAGATCACCTCCATCTGAAGACAGAGCCATGATTGGCATCAAAAGTGGCTTGGGACAAGAAGGATCTCATTCTAAGATTTTAAATTAAAAACCACCCAAATCAACTGAGGCTCAGAGGAAAGAAGAAGCATGTTCGTGGTTACCAAGAGCCATGCTTCTAAACAGAGTAACCTGACTCTAGTGGTGGTGACCACCATGCAGCTGCCATATGCGCAGCTACTGGACTTCCAATGACCTTTTGCTTTTCTTGTTCTTCTGTGTTTCAGTACATAGTGTCCTGCAAATGCTAAGCCTTCGTGGTAATATGCATGTTGGTATCTTGCCATCAAGGAATCATAATGAGAAGTGAAACCTACTGTGTGGATCACTGCACTTGTCGGGATCCAGGTCACCCTGAGTTTGTCTGTAGACTGATTTCTGTTCCCCCTCTTTGCTCTGTGTCCCCAACTGAGGAATGAGCGTGACATGTGCAACTGACAGTGCTGAATAATGTGAGTCTTGTATCCTGTAGGCTGAGACAAATGCTATGGACACCGACAGCTAAGTGTTTGGCTAAGCATTCAATAGAGTGCCTTCTTGTAATTTTTTTTTTTTGCCTCTGTCATAGAGACTTTTCTTATAATCTGTGGCATATTACTTTCACTCTCTGCCAGGCCAAGTTGTTATTTGCCTGTGTGTGCTCAGCACTGTTGCTAATCCCACTGATGTTCCAGTCCACAACCCCCGAAGGTGAGCCGAGGGAGGGTGCTCTGGCCCGCGAGCCTCTGTGCTGCTCATGTTGGCATGTAGTGTCAAAGCCAGCAGGATGAAACTCATGTAGTTTGGAAGATTTTAGAGGTGATGGTAGAGCAATATGACAGAAATGCTTTGTCTAGGGCTTTTGATGACACAAAAGAGCACATGGGTGAGAAAAGATGGGCATCATCAACTTTGATTTGCGGAGCAGTAAGGAAATTTTAAGAATTCATTAACCAATCTGTTTTGGTTTTATTTCCTTCTTTGTGTGCACAAGATTGAGGCAAAATAAAATCTGTCTCAATAAATCAGAATGATTTTTCCTAAGTACAAAATACAAATTAATACAACCTGAAACCACTTTGACATAATTTGCCACAATTTTTCTTAGTGTTACATAAAATAATACCGAGCTTTGTAATGAAAGACGTTTTAGAAGGAAACCTTGGAGTATAAAATACATACTTCTTTAAATATATGTCATAAGAGAACATATAAACATTGTCTAATGATTAATATAATGTATTATACTTAAAAAATGTTAAGCAAACCTAGCTTTTCATTCCTCTATCAACCACAGTTATATTTAGCAACTGTAATCAACATAAATGTTTTGGCCAGCTCTTTGTTGCTTGGATATAGTACCCAAGACCCACATCTTAAAGGAAGAGAGGTTTATTTGGCTCTTGATTTCAAAAGATTCAGTCCATAATTGGCTGTCTGCAAGTCAGAGACATCACTACAGAAGGACGAAGCAGGACAGACGGGCTCACTTCATGGAGTCAGGGTAGAGGGGTGGGGACAGCTCCAGAAGGGGCCAGGGAACAGCCTAGTTCCCAGCTCACTCTTCCACTGACCACCCAGAAACATGTGCGCTCTACCTACTCTCCAGGGAGCTCTCAAAACCATCAAGTGGACGATCCAGCTTAACTGACACACTTAATTTCTCAAGAGTTAGCTAAAATAAAAATGAATCTATGAAAATGAAAACTCTGTACATTGTGACATCATTTCCTTTCTCCAACCAGTATTATAGAGTATTAGGGGAAAGAAATAAGCAAAATGGATCAAAAGCAAAACCCATATACTGAATTATTATAACTATGACACAGAAATCAAGATGTCTGATATAAATTTGAAATTTTCCCATCTATAATAAGAACATAAATTTTGAAAATATTGGGAAATGAGAACTGTTTATGAAAGGAAGGTAAAATTTGCTGTTTTTGATAATCCATTTCCCATTCATTTATTTATGTAATGATAAATTATTTTATCACTGCTGTTTCAAAATCTGTCTTTATTTTTAAATAGTATTCAACAATGGAGAACATTTACAGTTTTAAAAGGTCTCCTAAGATTTTTAGTAAGAATGAAAGGGTCATGGTCAAGGAAAGCTATCAGAATAGCTTTTCAAATGGATTAAAAAGACTTCCAGTGTACTTTATAGTGTCTTAAAAGTGCCATAGCAAGGTTCAAAGTTTTCTTTCTTCTCTTTATGTGAAAAAGGTAGACATGAAAACCTGGAGATGGGATTGAAATCTTCTATGGATAGATTTGACATACTTTTCAGTGAATACACTTATTGCATAATGTATTAATTGAAATCACCTCTCTTTAACTTTTGTATAGTAAGATGAAATTAGATGTTTTGGCAGCTTTTGAAGAAATGCAGCTTAGTTGGATCAAACCAACTGGCTCTCAAAATGTTTTCTACAGAAGCTACAGATAAGTAATTTGGCATTTTCATTCCGCATGGCTTTGCTGAAACTCTGCTCTGAACTCTTGCTGTTTCTGAGCTGCAGGTACTCTAGAGAAAAATCTAAGCTTGCAATTCAAAGCCCTCTTTTATCAAACTGTGTTCAAACTGTCACTGTTTTGTCCCACAATGCAGCAAAGCTTTCAGGTCGATCCACACACAGTTCAGAAGGGTGCTAAGTGTGAAGATGGAAAACACTGCCATACTCTAGTTAGATACAGTACATTCACACATAAAGATATCTACTACTTATTGGCCCCACTAGCCAGACATTGTTGTAAGTATTTCAAATACGTACACTCACTTAATGATCCCAAAATGAAACCCATGAGTCAAGGAATATTGTCATCTCTCCACTATACCTGAGAAAACATGCCAAAAGTTAGTCAGTAAGGGCTGAGGCCGAGATTGGAATTGAAACAGACTAGTTCCAGAGTCTGTGAGATTCTCTCTCACTAATAAATAAGTAGAAAAATGCTGATCAAGTGAATAAATTGAATATAAATTGTGTGCCTACAATGGGCCCAACATGGTGCTATGTGACTCGATAATTTTCAAATAGTTCATTCGGAATCTGAATGAACAGAGATCTAGCCGGACACATGGATTATTAAAATTCAGTGTCATAGGGCCAGAGATTTAGCTCAGTGGTTCCAGTGCCTGCCTTGCAAGCGCAAGGCCCTGAGTTCAATCCCAGTTACCACATACAATGCTGGGCATGGTGGCTCATGCCTGTCATCCCAGCACTCAGGAGGCAGAGACAGGAGGATTGCTGAGTTCGAGGCTTGCCTGGGCTACATAGTGAGCTCAGGGCCAGCCTGAACTACAAAGTGAGACCCTGTCTCAAAAAAAAAAATTAATGTCATATGTCCTCTAGTTCATATGATTTTAGGGGACTGTGCTGAGAAAGCCTAGCATTTAAGAACCCATTAGGAGTTCTAAATAGAAACCGAGTGTAGCAGTGAAGATTGTTAATATGATAAATATGGCAGATATGAAGGACAAGAAATGATCTGGCTTGCTCCTTCTCAAATTCTGCCTTCTACCGTGTGTTAATGAAAATATAAACTGTAACTGCATAGTGTTCAGAATCTACAAAAATAATAATACACAGCCTGGACATCAGTTGATTACCTAAAAACTGTTTATTTCTTACAGTTTAAGATAAACAATTCTTTTATCAGGTAGCTACTACCCTTGACAGATCACCTCATTTCTCATCTCCTGAGCAAATCTGATCTGCCTGCATATTAATTGTAGTGATCTGATTATTTTTGTCTAGGTGAGGGCATATGGTGTGTTTAGGGGCTGTCGTGATATGAAGGGAAATCTCTTGGGTAAGTTTTGGGAATGTTTTTCTAACCTTAAAAATGATACCCAGTGGACTGAAATCCTCCTCTGCTGGGTGGTATTGCGTTTCCGAGTGGTCACTGGAACAGCTGACAGCCATGCCTGACCCTGAGAAAATCTAGTGAAAGGAGGCTGATATTTTATGGATGACAGAGTTGAAAGTTGAAAATTCATGATGGTATTGAGCTGTTGCATGAAGCAACCCTCTAAGCACCTTATCTTGGGACCTGTAATTGGAGAGACTATATTTTCTCAACCCATTTCATGGGGCATTTGCTGTTTTTTGAAGCAGAAAGGAAGCATATATAAATACTCTATAGTCTGATTTTCACAATGACAAAAACAATTTTTTTTTCCTGTAGGCTCATTTTCCACTATGTTTTGTGAGCTTGGCTTCTTGCTAATGCCCTCTACCTGTGTGTAGACCCCTAGCTTTTAAATTTCAGCAGCTCTACCAATATTTACTATATTTCCTATTTTGAGTTGGGTGGCATCTTCTCTGTGTCCTGTAAATTGTGGTGAAGCTCAGTGCCCTGTCACCTATGGTTTTAGATAAATATGAAGTGGGTTGGCTTGCAGTATAAGGAAGGCATTTCTCATCATACCAGGGATCAAATTTGTAACCGTGCACTTTCAAGGCAGGTGTTGGTACCACTGAGCTAAATCCCCAGCAGGAAGTTTGCTTTATGACTGGTTCCCTCTCATTTAGAAAGGAATCCAGAAGATGTGTAAATATCGTAGTTGTTCTCTGAAGATGTAAAATAGAAAATATTCAAAGGGAAATGTGGTGAAGTGTGAGTAATGAGGGGTAAAGAAAAAATGTGATGGTAATAAAAAAGGGAAACAAAACTTCTATATTTAGGGTGTGGGGAGTTGTGGGTGGGTAGGGGAACAGGAAATAATGAGAATTAAATTGTGTCATATACTGCTACAAATTCCCAACATCAAGTGTGATCACGATATGGTGTGTATATACAATGTACCAATAAAGACAAAAATAAGAAAAATAAAATGAATCCAGAGTTTTAGGTAAAGTTCCACTTTGAATCCTCTACACAAATTGAATGTTTTACCTTTCAATGAGTTCACCATTATCAGTGTTTGAGTAAAGGAACAGGGTACAACTCTCCCTTTACTTACCAGAAGTACTTCTCTTGTGAAGCAGAGAGAAGAGAAAAATATTTGAAAGGCAGGTGTCTGACTATGACAGTTATGTGGCATGGTATCCATGTGTTTCTTAATGAGTTTCTTTTCTTTTGCTTATTTCCTTCTTTTTCTTTGTCTTTACTTTGATTCTTAGTAAGAAAGAATTTATTTCTTATCTTTCCAACAAGTCCAGTTTTAATGAAGCTAGAGATCACCTGTAAAGAATTTTCATGTTTTTTCTTTCTCTTTATAAACTGATGTCATGTCATTTTTAAATAAGCAGGTTTAAGAACAAATTTCCTATAAAATACTGCCAAGCTACCATCTCATAATGAGGCACCATTGTGAGCAAAATAACTTTGATATCAGGTAATTTATCTGGGGTTTTTGTTTTAACTTTAGCCTTTATTTGGCCAAGAGTTAGTCCTATTTTTTTTTTTTTTGTCTGAGTCACTCAACAACCAGACTGATGAACACAGCACAGTTTGCAACTTAGATCTTCAAAGAAAGAATTTAGAAAAAATCATTTTGGGTGTGAAGGATGACACATGTGTCTCCTCTCACTGCAGTATGAGCAGGATTAGTGGCTTGCTGACCAGAGCAGTGTATGGAGCTGAAACACTTTTTCATTTCCGATCTAGTAATTATAGATGCTATAATTTCATTGACACAAAGCTATTCTATAGGAAGTTTGCTCTTTGCTTCAGGCAATTTTGCCATATTTATTTGTCAACAATTCATATTCTGACACATTAAGAGAAAAACTAAAGTACTTGCACAGAGTAACAAATATCTTCCTTCAGTGGTAAGGTAGTTACAGTTTATACACAAAGTGCCATATTCCAATTTTAAACATTCTTAAGTAGGAATTATCTCTACCTCACTGCAAAGCAATAGATGTAGAGGCTTTTCCTATTGATAACACTGTTACTGAGCAGGACTTCAAGGTTGTTTCATTGGGAGAAAATATGTTTACAGTTAGCCAGATGTTTTTCCTTCCATGTCTTTAATATGCAACTGTTTTTCCTCCTAACAGATAATGTAAATAGCTGAATCTCAATTCATATCCATTGACTAAGGAGACATTTCTCAGTGAGAACATACTATTACAGATTTGTAACTGAATATTGTATTACCGATAAACTAACATTTTATTATGATACAAATATACTGATAGCATGAATAAAATATGAGTGCTGATTTTTAATCAATTCAGAATCACCCTGTATCACAGAAGGTGACAGGATAAAATAGCAGGTATGACTTGATAAATTTCCACTTGTTTACCAGAGGCTATTTGTTCATAAAAACTACTTGTGGATCTTTGTAATCAAAGACAAAATCAAGGAGGAGAGGAAAAAAAAGATCTTTAAAAAGGAAGAAAAGAAGGAAGAAAGTAGGAAAAAAATCAAAATGCCAATAAAGTACCTTTAAAATAACAAGTAAAATTATAAAAACAAACCAAATTATACTAAAAGATGTTTTAAGAAGCAAATTTAAAATCCCATGTTAAAAGAGAGAATATTTGCACTATTTAGACACTTTAAAGCTGCACACATGAAAATAATAAACACAGACTTAAATGAGGAATATCTTTAATGAAATAAAAGAAATAAGATATCAGGAAAGCAATAAAACACCTGAAAGGAAGAGAGGGCTTTCACAAGGCCAGTGGTACATGAGAGAAATCTCACTTCTGACACTTGTCTGCCTTGTTAAAAAAAAAAAGAGCCATGTCCTAAGATTCCAAGCCAGCACTTCTTCATTTATTCAAAGGCACATAACTCATACATTTATTATGGAATTATATAAGTGAATAAGCACACAGGAGAAGCTCAATATTTGTTAATAAAAATTGTATCCACGGAATATTAATAGTAATATCTTATTCTGGTGGCAAATGCCTCGCTATTACAGAGCTCGATGTAGAGCTCCTTCTGATTCTGAGGCCGACATGGTGTTATCTGCTCTGCAGATTTCTTTCCCAGGAGAGAATGCACGGGGGAAGATGCCACATCCAGCCCCTAAGCAATTGTTGGGGTTCTGCTCTATGTGTCAGTCCTTTGTGGATTGGTTAGTCTGAGTTATACAAACAGGCGATTATCAAAACAATTCTCTGACCTTACCACCTAAAGACCAGATCCTGGAATAGGGTCAGCTTCTGCTCTCTGCTTCTCCACCCACTCACTGTCCCTTGGTCTCACAGCTATGTCAATGAGCTGTACGAAGAATTGAAAATATTTTGGTCAGTTTATTGGAAGAAGCTGTTTAGCATGTTTTAGGGAATAGAATGAAGATGTATTTTAAGTTTTACTGCAGTCAATAAAATGGCAGCTGCCAAAGGAATTTTTCAGGATTTTGTGTGAAAAATGGCTAGAATTTCTAAAGCTCACTGGCTTTGGCAGAGCTTTGGGGAACACTTGGAGGCAGCCAGTTATTAACTGGTTTAAGTGTCCATACAAGACATGTATGGAAACCTTCCTTGCTTAAGTACTAGCAATTTTACTACAATTGCCAGGATCATTCATCTGTAAAGTAACTTTTAAAAGTGAAGGGAAGAGGGCTGGAGATTTAGCTCAGTGGTTCCGGTGCCTGCCTAGCAAGCACAAGGTCCAGAGTTTGATCTCTGGTAACCACATACAACAATACAGGGTGTGGTGACTCATGCCCACCAGCAATCAGTGCCACATACCACAGTGCTGGGCGTGGTGGCTCACACCTGTAATCTCATTACTCGGGAGGCAGAGGCAGAGGCAGGAGGATTGCTGAGTTTGAGGCTTGCTTGGGCTACATACTGAGTTTAGGGCCAGCCTGAACTACAAAGTGGGACCCTGTCTCAAAAAAAAAAAAAAAAAAAAAAAAAAGGAAGAGAAGGAACAAACTTTGAGAATCAGAAAGATCCAGGAGTGGATCTCTAGTGGTAGCCTCCTGATTCCACAATGTATTTCCTGAGTATTCAGACTTCTACTGTTTGTGTAGGTCAATGGCTTACTAACTGTTCATTTTACAACAAAGTACCTTTAATAAAGGCAAAAATGACATGGAAGTGGGCACATGTGGGGTAGATCTGCTGAGTCATAGTGAATGTCTAGTTATGTACAAGTTAGGCACATGGAATCCGAAGTGAGAAATTTTGTGTTGATTAATATGAGCGCCTGGCATAGATTTATCTATTCTGTCTCAGCCTCTCCCCTCTAGTCAGCCCTTCTTTGAATAGAAAGGCTTTCTGGGAGGTTGTCCGTGGTGACAGACAGTGGTGTGAGGAGCAGGCTTCCTTCCAGAAGGCTGCCAGTAGGCAGGCTGAGTGTTTCCCAGATGGCACTTTCTTTCTGGCATGGAGTCTGTTATTGACTTTTGAGATTAAGAATACCCTAATTTGCCTCTCTTTTGGTTCCAAGCCCTACCCTCAACACTCCAAGAGCTCTTAAGTAACTCTCACTACCTTTCTGTGAACTGCAACCAGCTGTGCTGTGCTGAATAGCCAATCCTCGATTAATAAATTACTCCTCTGTAGTTACTCACTAAGCAGAGCCTTGGGAAATTTGTTAGAATGTCAAGGGCCAGGTGGCCAAAATGGCTCCCATCTCAGAGTATGCATCTGCCAAGCTGCTCTGTGTTGTAGTTTTCCTAGATCTGGTATCTTTGTCAACTATTATAAAAGAAGTTCGATGACTTAGAATCACTTCAGCATTTCTGATGTGCTAAGATAGTAGTACTTTGATGTTGGTTCTGTGTCTTTTGTCCTTCTTATAGCCTTTCTATCATTTTGATAGCTTTTGGAAAAAGGTACATTACTTATGGTTAATATACCACTAGGAAGAGATAAACATTTTTGATAAACATTCCTGCTTTCCTAAACATGGGGGAAAAAAGGCCCTGTACATTACATTGGTGAATACAAGTCAGGACTTTATGCATTGGTACTATGTCTCTAAACATAGTATATCATGAATTTCTGCTTACATACCTCTTTCATCCAAGCAATGCATTTGAGGGAAGGGTTTTATTTGTACTTGAATTTCCAACAGTTAGCACAATGTCTCAGTTCTTACCATGACATAGTAGGAATGCAAGTGCTTATGGTATACCTTTGTATTTGTATGAACAAATACTGCATTATTCTTTTTTAAAGGAATGAAACACAGATTTAGGTCAGCTTACTAGAATTGTGCATGATTCTTCATTTTTCTGTGATCATAAGTAGACCCTGGACATATCTTTACATTTTACAAGTTAGATAAGATTGTTTGATTTTTGGGGGGACTGGTACTTTGAGAGGGCATTTCGACAGAGAGAATGGAAACCTGTTTCAAAACATGAGTGTAAATAAAGCCTACATAATATTGAGCACCCATCATTACTGAGTCTTTTTCATCTCAAAATGCTGACAGAGGAGAGAGGCAGGGAAGGCAGCTGGGAGAGGAAATGGATATAGAGCTGTCAGTGTTGAAAGAAGGGAAGATATAGCTGCAAAATCATGCTGTTATTCACTGTAAGGGAGGAACCCAGTAGCATTTTGTGGAGGGTGTTAGAGAGAAGAATAGTCTCTGTGGAAATCAGCTGAGTAAGATGGCTCTGTGGAGAAGTCCATCATCAGAGACCGAGTGCTGTTGTGAATGAGAAAACAGTCTGCAGGAAAAGGCAAGAGTGGAAGCATCTCGGTAACAAGAACCGAGACCACGACCATGTCTCTACTGCCCTTGAGATTCCTGTCTTGGCTGCACTAGTTAAAGATTATACCACTTTCTCAGGGAAGGAAGCCTGGAAATCAATACCAGGATGCCAACTAACATCCGATTGTGTACAAGGTTGAGAATTGCCCAAATTTAGGCTTCCATTTCTTCCATTAGCCTGTCTCCATGATGTCTGGACTTTTCATAAGTGTATAGAATTAAGGCCAGAACTTTCTGGTATTATCGACCAGATTGACAGAAAATGATAAATGCCCCTAGATTTAAGCATTTTCTTTATCAATAGGAGTGGAAAAGAGAAGAGCTGGAACAACTTCTTTTCACATGACCATCTATCATCTTTCAAACTTATATCTTGTTTCTCAAATCTTTTATCTACCTCACTAATCATCTGACACTTCCAACCATAGGCATCTACGCAACAGCATAGGAATAAAAATTTATAAAATTAATGTTCAACTTGCTTTAGGCATGGAATTCTAATACCATCCAGAGAGGTCTCATGCTGCTACACATAATTTTTGTGTAATTCTGCAAATAAAGAAACCATTTGTATCAATAAAATACTTGTTTTCTGTGTATTGCATAAAATCAATTATATTCAAATATTTGGCTGCTGCCAAATCAGTCTCTTAAAGAGCTTATAAACAAAAGTAACAGGGAGATTAAATGTGAAGCATTTTGTTCCCTATGGAGAACAATAAGACAAATGAGGATAGTAACAAAAAGCAAAGCTATGTTGACAAATTCACCTTGGTAGCTATGGGTCACTTTTCAATTAAGTTTTCTACCACTCTTTTACAATTGATGGATTTCTCCCTAGCCTGTCCTGATTTACTTGTTCATTAACTGAAGGAATTAGTAAAATTAATTAGATTTTAAATTGATATAAGTATTAAAACACCAAAGATAAGGAACTGAAAATACCAATTTGCTTTTCTTTCTTGTTAATTCCTAGAATTAAATTACAAAACAGACTTTTATAACAGTTCTATAAGATTTATATTGTAAGGAAAACTTGCAGCAGGTGAGATAAATTCTTTTTTTAAATCTAAAAATAAAATTAATACGAATTAAAGTTCTCTGGCAGTTTTACATTGCTTTGCTGGATAACAGTACTATTTGCTTTATTTCTTAGCTGTCTTATATCCATCAGAGAGTGTTTTATTTTAGCAAGAAATTATTTATTCATCAAAGTAACAGTATTACTTCTTTCATGTTAATTCCCCTGGTAGATTTGTTTTTAGTAACTTTAGAACATTTGTCTCTCAATGTATATATGCCACATGTATGCATATTAACATCACTATGCTATCCATCACTGAAGTCAGGAAAAAATGACGATAATACAAATCTGATCAGTGATTTATATTCTAGGCCGAGGGATAGACTAGTAGGGATGGACTCACCTCCCAACTCAAAATGTTACGGAATTACAGCTTTAAACATCTTCATAATTCTTATTTGAAGATATAATAAGAATAGGATTGATTGTACCAATAAAGAATTCAGTTAAAAATGCTTTAAAAAGAATAGGATTGATACTAAAATTTTTAAATACTTTCATTTTTCACTCCTTTGCACAAAATGTTGTGGACCGTTTTTATTCCTTCCCATCTGCTTTTTGACTCTCAGGACTAGATGTCGCTCGGCCTCTTTGAGGCTCAGACTCCCACACTTTTCTGCAGACAAAGAGCTTGGAACTCACCCTCCAGTAGCCGACACCCTTGCTCTTCTCTGATCTCGACTGCACCTGAATTTCTGATCTTGAGAGTGCAACAAATACTACCTCTAAAATTCTGTGTGACTTGAGACTTCCATCAAATTAGGTTACATCAGGTTGACTCATGTTTTTTGGTATGGGCTCATCAACCTCACGAATCTTTAGAATAATATTTATTCATTTCTTTTGATCAGTTCCTGACTGTAGAGCATAATATTTATATTCTCTGTGAAGCATCACTGCATGTATGTAACATAAGCCCTTTTCCTTTTCCTCCCTCCCTCCATCTCTTGCTTCCTTTTCACTTAGAGACTAACTCCCTACTTTCTATTATCTAATTATCTTATTTTGCTCTTTATTTATAATTTGGATTTCTTGTATAAAAAAGTCCATTCTATATTCAAGCTTGTGTGCATGTTTTAGTTGAATTAATATTATGGTTTAATTTTCCCACAAATGACTCATGTTTATCCTTTTTATGACAGAGTAGTACTCCATTGTGAATAGATACCACCCTTTATCCATTCATCTGTTGATGACATAGAGGCTGCTTGTAAGATTTAGCTATTGTGAATTACATTTCAATAAACATGGGTTTGTATGTCACTGTAACACAATGTTATTTAACTTTTTCATGAAAATATCTAGAAAAGGAATAGCTGAGTAGCAATATCAATTAAATGTAGGGCCCTGGAGAAGGCACCACGTTGCTCTGAATGTTTGATTTCCTAAATTTCCACCCTGACCTCTAGAGAGGGTGAGTCACAGAATGACATCTCTGTAACTAATTAAACACATAGGCTTTTTTGAGTAACACTTCAGCCATATCATGTCAAAGATAAGAATCTACACTTTTCCAAAGCCATGAACATAACTTGACTGGTTTTGACAGTGTATTTCCTCATTGCTGCCAAATGGTAATTGTTATTGCATTAACATTGCCTGTCTGCACGGAATACCATTAACTAAGCACCTGTCTCTAAAATCCAAGTATAAATTTATATCTTTAGGTTTTAACATTGATCTTTAACATTCTTAGTTTTTTGAGGCAATTGCACTGACAGCCTCAAATAAATTGTAAAAGCTGAACTAATTGTTCCCCTAATTGATTGATTCTCTTTCTTCCTGTTGTATGTATTATGTGTCGTTGAGGGGGAGGGGACTATCATTTATAGAATAATTAGTTCTACTCTGGAGATTTCTTTTCTTGTTGAAAGGAAAAAATAGGTGAAAGGGACACATTTCCCCACTTTAGTTGTTATTAAAGGAAAGGGTGTACACGATAAAGTATAATTAGAATGAATTTCCTCGAGATATAATTTAAATTGAATTCTGAATTATGGTTCCTTAAGTTTGAGAGAAGTACTCAGATATTACGGGACTGGGGATGTTTTTTACATGGTGTCCTAATTCATGTGCTATCTCCCCCCACTTCCCTCCTTGCCTCCCTCCCTGCCTCCCTCCCTGCCTCCCTCCCTGCCTCCCTCCCTCCCTTCCTTCCTTCCTTCCTTCCTTCCTTCCTTCCTTCCTTCCTTCCTTCCTTCCTTCCTTCCTTCCTTCCTTCCTTCCTTCCTTCCTTCCTT
>PVIC010002373.1:0-18173 GCA_004025085.1 Thryonomys swinderianus
TTTTTTTTTTTTAATTGATACCAGTGTGAAAACAGAACTATGCTAAAGCCTAAGCCTGCTTTGGAAGCTCAAAGAGAGTTTATGCTGGAAAGAATAAAGTGTTTTCAGTTTATGGCAGTGATATGTGGGGCCGTTAAAAAGAAAGCAGCCATGAAATACATTTTTGCATAAAGGTTCGAAATTTATTGCTAGGTAGAAATAATTGAAAAAGCCGAGCCTTCCTCGTTGTGTTATAATAAAGTTATTTATGCGCCATCATCCCGCATACCCACGAGCGGGCATCCTCAGAGAAACACAGAGGGCTGAACTGTTGAAGCTGCTCAGCAGGGAAGGCTGACACACGTTCACACAGCAGTTCAGAAGGCTGTGTCCATATTAAAACAATTGGTAATAATGGTTAAACTGCTAGAGAAACTCCAGAAGTGTGTTCTGTGGCAGCTGCTTGGAAAAACCTGCACATCCTGCCCTTTTATAATCGGTTGGAAAACTCACAAAGTAGTGTTCATTTATTGGGTTCCATTAAGACTTTCACTGTAGCGTTTGAACATTCAGAACTAAGTTACAATTCACCTGCCATACACCAAATTGTTTGAGCTTTGCATGGTGATTGTAAAGCACTTTGAGATCCTGGATTTGTGTAGTAGGACTGGAGTTAGCTCAGTGATAGAGACAGTGTGCTTAGCATACCTGAGGCCTCATGGAGGGAGAGACAGACAGACAGAGAAGCAAGCAAAGAATAAATGAATGGATGAATGTGCAAAGATTTTAATGATCACATAGCGACAGTACCTCCTACAGTAGCAGTATGTACCAGATTTTCTTTCCATATCTTTTCAACTCCTGCAGGTGGTTTGGGGGCTTTCAAAAGGGGCCATGGTGGCCTCCCAAAGACCACCAGACCCTTACCTCTGAGTGAGAAAAGATCCACTTTCAACTTCTGCTCACCAGTATTTTTCAACCTTCTTAAAGCAACTCCATTACATACGATCTCCCCTCCTCCCTATGATAGGTGGCCAGAATTATTGGTGCCCTTAATTCTGACCACCTTTTCACTCTCACATGTTCTAGATGGAGCTTAGAGCTTTATGTAGTGAAAGGAAGATTTGTTGACTTAACTGAGACTCCCCATTTCAGTTCTGAGGGTTCAATGGGGAAATATGGTCATGACCAAATCCGAAGTCCTGGTCTTCATGGGTCTTGTCTTTGACCTTCATGGATCTTGTCTTTGACAGCCTGAATTAGCTCTGGCTTTTCTCTTTTCTTTGTTCGCCAGGAATCCCAATGCTGAAGATAGTGTTTGCAGGACACAAGCATCTCTCGCTGATATCCGTGCCCTTGCTCATCTACCACCCAGCTCAGATCCTGCTGGGTAGTGTGCTGGTGCCAACAATAAAGTCTTGGATGGTATCAAGGCAGAAGGTGAGAGTCCAGGACACTCTTCCTCGGCTCCAGATTAGACTGAAATGCTGGTTTTGGATCTGAACTCTGTACATGTCAGCTTTTGTTAGTGTATCATTGTTCTTGGATACATATTTTCTCAACTAAGTACCGTCACAACAGTGCATTGATGCCTTTTGATTTGAACAGAGAGATCAAGTGTTTTTAAATAACAGAAAAGGCAGTCGTACTTAGACTGTAGTTTTTAAGCTCTCTTTTCAATTCACTCACACTGAAGAGTGTATTTCGTGGGGTCCCTGGATGGACACCACTCTTCTCATGCACATCATCCGTGTCCTGACTTCACATGCCTTTCTGAATATCACAGAACCCCAGGCGTCTCCAGAATACTTACTTCACGGTTAACTTCAAGACACATAATTTCTTTGTGCAACAAAACTTAGAGTGCCAAATAGCAAAGGAGCCCACACAATATTGCTCTCACACACTTAGTGTGGAGACTTACTACCGACTGGCTCACTATTGATTTAAGTTCCCAAACTATCAACTGAAGCAAAGTAAGCCACCAATTGAAAGAAGTTGAGATGATAGAACGCAGTATCACTGCTGGAGCTGGCTCCCTCCCAGTGGCTGGGACTTGCCGACACTTAAATTTTTCTGTACGTGAGGTAGTGACTGTTACCAGGAGAAATGTGGGAAGGAAACATCTATGACGAGGCACCTTGTGTCATGTACCCCGTGTCCTGGACACAGAAGCCGCCATAGTGGCCTCATTGAGTGTGTCCTGAGCAAGTGCTGTCCTTTACCTGACTCTGAGGAGGAACGTGACCCAGCTGCGATCTACAGTGTTTAAGTGGTGTTCAGCAAACCTTACTGTTCCCACTTTAGGGATCAGGAAGTGGGCTCAGAGTTGAGCAGCTTGCCAAGTCCTGTGGGTGGCTTTGTTGGTACTAGATGGAGGATTTAGGAATCCTGTTTTCTTTGATACCCCTGTCTCTTTCCCCAACATTGCAGTGACACTCCAGACAAAAACAAGCAGCATTTTTAGATGGCTCCCGTAGGCCTCAAGGATCCTACTTGAGAGGTTTAGCTGACTCAGTGTATGCACTCATTCAGTTATCAAACAAAATGTTAGTGGTGCCTTTTCTGTATCAGGTACCTGAGCCTCCTACTCAAGAGTTAGCAGAGGAGTGGTTTATTATTTTCTTTCTTTTACTATTCATCCACTTGAAAACTCTCTTACGCTTATGTTTATCAATGTGTATTTACTTTGCCACTCAGAATTTATAAATTCCCACAAAGGATGGGAAAATTGTCTGAAAATGCTAATGTTCTTAGCAACAGTATGCAGTCATAGTGAACAGCAAATTAGTTGCCTTTTCTCTCATATATGTTTTAGATCTCTGAGATTCATTCTACAGAGTCACAGAAGCATTTTCACAGGGAGACTAAATTGTACAATACTGTTCATTTTCCCCTTGTACAGTCTAACTTGGAATAATCAAGGCCTGGTATATGTGACTGCTGAAACAAATAGAGTCTGTCCTCATAGTACCCACGACTACCTTTTTTGCTTTGTAGACAGTACTAATGAGGCCCATGGCCACCATCTCATACAGAGCAGAACTACACAAGTAGCCAAGACAGACCAGGGCAGGGGGAGGGCACAGTCTACCATGAGGGAGGTGGGTCTATATCCAGAGGGTTGGATTATTGATTACATCTACATCTGTATGAGCATGTCAGTCAGTGTTCCGTTTCTATTAACAAATACCTTAGATGATCTACGTACAAAAAGTTGACTTGGCTTACAGTCTGGGAGGGTTCAGTCCATAGTCAGTTGGCTCTGATGTTTTGGGAAAGACAGTGTATGGTAGCAACAGGTCATAGATCAAAACTGCTCACCTCATGGCTAGAAAGGAAAAAGAAAAAAGAGGAAGAGACCTGGGTTCCACAGTCCCCTTTGAGAGTCTCATCCCAGAGACAGAAGACCTTGCTAGGCCCCACCTTATAAAGGATCCACCTCCTCCCAGTAGCACCAAGCTAGGAACTACACCTTTAACTCATGGGTCTTGGAGAAGATTCTAAATCCAAACTAGCAATGGGCCTCTTTCTCCTTCTAGAAGTGTAAGTTATCTAGTGTGAACCAATGCTTTCACTTTGCTCATGGACACCGGGTAATTCTGAATGACCTGTCTCCCCTTCTTACAGGGAGTGAAGCTGACAAGGCCTACAGTATGATGGAGAGGCACTCCTCTGCAGCCATGTACATATGTATAGGAATGTACATACCGTTCTGAAGACTTGTACTTGTGAACATTGCTTTGATGCATATTTTTATTTTTTTACAGAAGAATATGATATACCTGTTTAAGTGCCTTAAAGTTTGTTCAACAAGAGCATTAGTTCCAAAACATACTTTGTCAGTTACTGCTAGGGGTGGTACGGTATTTTGTAATTAATTTCTTTTCCTAATGCAGAAAACAGTCCTATGAGAGACAAAAAGCTACCGTACCTTCCCTGTTATCACCTTTTGTGCAGTTCAACTCTTTAATAGTTACTGTAATGTTTCAAATGAGGTCACACCATCAGGAAAATGCCCTTCTGATGACAGTGAAAAGTTCCAAAGTTTCCTTCATGCACACTTTGATTCATGGTGTGATTATTTTTTCTACAACTGTGACATGCCTCTTCCTTATCAACTCAGCAGGGGTCATGGAGCGATAGATGCTGCAAAGCATAAGATACCTCTGCATCCCTTGACATCATTTTTTTAGACATTCCTTCAAATAGTTTCCTCACAGAAATTCTTCAGTCTCATCATAAGAAATTGTGGTGTTGTGTCTTAAATTTATTATAAGCTGCTTCAAAGGAAGGGCCTGATGTTTGAGTTATGAGTGAAGTAAGAATGTGAAGTTTTGAGGTAAACTAAGGAATGCGGTTTTCGGGGTTTTTAATTATATCTGTGTTTCACTCTTTCCTCTGTAGTTTCTTGCTTGCTTGCTTCCTGCCACACTGCGCACGCATAACAGCCAAGCGTAAGGCACACAGCAAGACGTAACAATCAGTTTGAGAGTAGCAGCAATTAGCGATAGGTTATATTCACATTCCAAGACTGAGACCAGCATTATTTATTCTTCTGTTACACAGATGTGCGGAACACTTTCCAAATTTCTCCTTTCGATGCGAATAGCCTGTTACATCTTTGAATTAAGCACACTTAAGACATCTGAGGCTATTTTTTTCATAGATTTGAGAAATGTTTCCAGCATCCTATAAAAGGTTAAAATCCTAGTGTACTTATGAATAAATGAAAATATATGGATGCAAGCAAATGTTATGTAGATATATGCTATATAAACATAAAACATAAAGCCATTCATTAACCAGAATATCAAGTGTAATTTGTCCCTAGCTGGATGTCAGCTTTCAATGAGGTATCCGGTATTGGCTCTCACTGTGGCTGGAAGGTGTTGAGTAGAGTCAAGTAGAGAATAGAGCAGAACATTAAAGTAAGGGAACACTTTTCCTAATGTTTCCTGCACACCATCCTGTTACTTTGTCTCTTGTCGTTTCTTGATTTGACACGCAATACAGCACCTTTGGGTGTCACTGAGGCCACACTCTACCCTCAGTAGCTGTCATTGCTATTTTGCGGTTATGCTGACAAAAATCATTCCTTCAAAGCTTGCTAAGTTTATCAGTGGTGTAAAGTCATCTTACTGTTTGAACTAGATCTCGTGTTTTGTTACACTCATTTCTATGTCACTGAATTACGTAAATTTCACAAGAGTACTGAGGTTAAGGCCAAGCCCTGCAAAAACCTATTCCAAATAGGCTGTAATATACAATTGTTGTGAATTACAGTGTCTAAAACTATAGTAATTTTTGCTTTTCTAATGCTTATCTATGGGACCCAGGAAGGTTTCCATGTTTGGTTTTTATAAGCTTTCTTGAGTTTCAGAGTAAATGGAAATGTCTGTCTGTGCAGGCTATCATAAAAGTCCTTCTCCCTTTTTATTTGAATGCTGATTTTCTTTTCAACTTATCTACCTCTCTTGTCTAACACCTATAGTAGGTGTGATATGGGATAAATTTCAACTGAAAATGCCATGATAACATTCTATCTTTTGCTTTCATGTGCTTTATTTTCAAATAATCTTTATGTGGTGCATTTTGGTGGTTTTAGTGAAATGTTTATGGCTTTTTTAACATAAATGTAGCATATTTTTTCCATAAAGAACAAAAAATAAAATTTATTTTTAATTCATGTTTATTGAGATTTAATTACTCAAATCTTAAAATGTTTGTTTATGCACTGTCAAGCCATTCTAGGCATTTGTGTTGTCCAAGTGTATTTATGAAAGAAATATATTAAATTATGTTTACTCGTTTTCCATCTGGATTTTTTAAAAGGTTGCTATGAAATTTGCTTTTTTAAGAGATGATAATGTTGATCTTTAACACACTGTAAGTTTGGGAAGTTTGGGTTTTTAAAATTCTTCCCTATTCTGTTTAAAATTAACGTACCTCTGGTGATATTCAGTGTTTATGCTAAACACCAAATTTTTCCAAAAGGATGGTTAAGTAATAAAGTAGATTATTTATGATGAATGGAAAAGGGAAATAATTTTATAATTAAACAAAAACATGCCGAAGAACTCACAAGAGAATTGTGGCTTCTTTTTAACCTAATTTCAATGTGTTCACTCTACCTTCCAAGTCTGCTTTGGACCTGTTTCATCATTTGTAGAAAAATAGAAGCTTTTTGTCTCTCTGATAATCCAGTCATGACCCTTGCTTTTGCATTAGAGATTTATTTCTTATGTGTCACAGTTGAGGACCAAAAGAGAAACATACAAGTATTAGCTACCTGGCCATATTTTTGAACAATAAGAAAATAATTTCCACATGCCTTTCCCAAACCCACTGTTTCTTTGATGAGTACGTTACGTTATGTAGAATTTCATACCTTCATACTCTTGGTATTTTTAGACAGGGTCTCAGCAGTATAGGCTGACCTTGAGCTCACTGTGTAGCCCATCCTGGCCTTAAACTCACAGCAATCCTCCTGCCTCAGCCTCCTGTGTGCTGGGATTACAGGTGCACTGCCATACCCAGCACCCTTGTACTCCTGCCTTTGCTATGTGACAGAAACCGTCACCTCCTCTGGAAGGCTTTCTTGGTTCCCAGCCAGTGCTGGCCTTGGCCCCCAAGTCCTCTGAACCTTTGTATGTTCTAACCATTAGTTTATGTTCCAGTTTCCTCCAGTTTACCGCTCAACTCTGTTGTCCATATGATACATGCCTTAGAGAAATAGCCCCCCCAAAACCCACAGAAGTATCTGGATTTTCCAAACTATGATCTCCACAGGTAGGATGTGAACCTTCAACACGTGAAAGTTCTTCCTTCCCTATAGATCATTATTAATTTACAAGTCCAGTGGACAATTTTACTACCTTTCCTGTCCTGAATAAAACACGATGCTGGCTCGTATAGCTCATAGAAATGCCTCACTTCGTGCCTGTGCAAATTTGTATTCTTCCAGGGCAAGGTGGTGTGCAGAGTGTGCAAGCAGCTTCCATGTTGCATGTGCTGACAGCGGGATAAACCCTTGAGAACTTGGGCTCCGTCTGAATAGGTCACTTAGAATCAGGGAGATGATTTATATAAAAAAATAGATGATTTCCTTATAGAAATTCTGCTACCCTATAAAAGTGAGGCAAAAAGTCATCAGTTAATATACTGTATAATGTATAAACAACAGGTCCCATAAGACTGTTTTTGTTTCACAAATCTTATTTATACTCCAGAACAGTGTCTCCAGATGCTTCCACTTCTCTCTCTCTCTCCCTCCTCCCTCTCTCCTCCCTCTCTCTCTCTCTCCCCCCCACCTCTGGTGGCCAAATAGATACAATGGGCCTTTAAGAAGCCACAGCAACACAGATGACACAGGTGACACAGATGACGCAGACCAATCATATTGCTAAATGCTACTTCCGCCCTTGCGCCTAATCACACCCCACGGGGAGCACTGCTCCCGCCCTCTCATCCAATCACATCCCAAGCCGCCCTATATAAATGCCTGTAACTTCCACAATAAACAAGAGAAGCTTCTGGACAGACGTGGAGTCTGGGAGTTGTGATTCCACGTCCCCACTCACCCTCCCAAGGTCATCAGATGACTGAGACTGCACGGTAACCGGCCCGGCTGGACGACAAAGAACGAGAGGAACAGCGGGGTTACACCGATCTGGAAGCTGAAAGACATGCCCGGGCAGCCTGGAGGTGCGGCCCGGGGGCGGCACACTGGCCTAGCGGGGGCCGTGGGTTCCACTCCCAGCACCACAGAAAAAGCTGAAGACACCCAGTGAGAAGTCAGAGGGCAAAGTGGCCATGGGCCGTAAAGACAGTAACTAAACATGCTGACCCACGTACTCCAGGTAGGAAAGTGCTTACTAACTGCTGTGATGGCAGTGGCTATTATCGCCACCATCTTTTTTTTTTAAGTACCAGAGATCAAACTCCGGCTGTATGCTTGTAAGGTAGGCACCGTATCACTTGAGCTAAATCCCCAACCCACTGTCATCATTTTTTAAGTGATTTATGCTTTTTGCAATCCGCCTTCTTGCTCTGCCCCTCAGGAGTCAGCCTCTAGGAAGAATGTGGTGTTGATTTCATTCGGGAAAAAATGAAGTGGAGGTTTCAACGTGCACCAAGGGGTGGTATTAAGCAGGAGATCCTGGTCATAAAGACATCCACCACAGGCAGGAATTTTGACCATGACGCTATCAAGAGAACAGAAACAGAATTCTTGGAGAGGGAACACTTCCCACAAAACAGGAAATTCACCCTCGAGCCATTCCTGTCCGCCTAATGTTGCTGTATTCAGATGGCTACAGGGACGGTGACCGTAGTGCGAGGGACAGTGCTCTGACTGGGGCACTTGTCCTCCCGTGGTGTCCACACTCCCGTGGTGTCCGCACTCCATCCCAGCCCCAGACCCACACGGTGCTGGGAAGATCTTATTGTCTTACATAGATGAACACCCTGGAAAGCACCAGTGAGTCCGACCTGTCCCTAAGCTCTGCCAAAAACGGTTTGGATGTTAAAATAAATAAAACACACAGGCTTAAATATTGCATGGTTTCTCTTATAGGAGAATCCTAAATTATGAGTAAGGGTTAAAATAAAAGATAAGTAACAGGAAATAGGGAGATAGTAGGTCTTTGGCAAAAGGGAAGAGGACTAAGAGATGGAGACAGAAGGGAAGGTAGGAGAAGGGGGTGGAAGGGAATGAAGATGCGTTGTGTCCTTGAGCAACTCCCCACCGGAAATGTAACCTTCACGTGCCACAAGGGTACTAATTAGAAAAAGAACCTAAAAATGTTATGCTTGGCACAGTGCAGCGCACTCACCAGGAACCCCGTAAGCAGTGGCTATGGCGTTCAGCCGTGACAGGGACCAGGATGTGTGCGGCAGGCTAGTCCACACGGCTCCTGACCCGCGCAGGATGTCTACCGCAGAGTCCAGGAAATGTCACTAACCAAGTCAGAAAGCGTCCGGGCCGTGAGTCGCTCCTTCACCACTTAACGAAGACCCTGGGTGCGGAATTCAAAGGTGACTCCGGGCTCCCAGGAGCGAGTGTGTGGAGAGACGGCACCGCTGGCGGGCCACACCGGAGCGCCCGCTCTGGTCCGGCCCTCTCGAGGCGTCCACAGAGCCCAGGGCTGGCTGCCCGCCCCTCGCACCTTCCAATGTTGCTGTTGGGCCTCAGCGCTTTCTCCCTGAGGGGACCTGAGGACTCCGGGCCGCCAGTCACCGGTCACAGAGCAGTGGGCCTCCCCGACCTTCTGCCTCGAGCTCCTGTGTCCAGGCGCCTCTGGACGTCCCCAGCTGATGGCTTCAGGCAGCTCCGACCACAAGTGCCCCGAGTGAAAACTTGGTGACCTCTTTCTCTGTCTGCACTCCCAAACCGCTGCTTCTGTTGTCATAGCAACCACATGCTTCTCCTTCCTCAAAATACATCCACTTTTCACAGGCAGATAGTCACCAAATTTTATTTAATTTACTTGCAGAGTCTCTCATTAATCTCTCCCTCTGCAGCCCACTGCCATGGTCTTAAAGTGGCTTTGTAGCTGTTTACCTCATCCTGTGGCAGTGCCTCCTCGCCACATCATGAAGCCTTCTGCTGACGCTTAGCGGGCATCTGCAACACGTGGACACTGCTCAGCGCTAGAAGACTTCAAATTAAGTGTCCCATTTAATCTGAGGAGTTTTGACATTGGTGTCACTTTCCATTTTGCAGAGTGGAAAGTAGAGGCCCCATGAGACGAAGTCCTAATTTCTGTAGTTCATTAAATGACGAAGCCTGGACTCCATGGGCCGTCTGAGGTGGCCAAGCCCTGAGGCGCTTCTCTCAGGTGCTGCTTCTCCGTCTGTCCCCCAGGTCTCTGGCACAGAGGTCATGCCCATGGGGCTGAGCATCTCCTGAAGGTCTTCCCTCCTCAGGTTGAACCAAGTTATCTTTGTCCTCATGGCCCTGCCCCTCTTGAGGACTTTCAGTGAGGACCAGCTTGCTTTCTGTGAGCCTCAGAGCTGGCAGCATGGCTCCTTATACGGGGAAGTCCAGACGGTTGATTGAATAATAGGGTAAACTTGAAGCTCTGACCTTCGTGTTGCCCTTGTGATTCGGGAGGACAGATGGCTGCAGGCCAGGAAAGGCTCTTTTTGGAGATGGTGTCACTCTTTAATTATCACTCAGTGAATGGAAGTCACTATACTAATCAATGTACGGATTATAATGAATCAGTCAGTACAAATAATGATGAGAACATCAAGCCCCGAATATCTGAGACCCAGGTAGTCACCTCCAGACACACATTTCTTGTGGCTCCAGCGGACCAGCAGACGTGCAAAGGTCCTGAGGAAGCCTAGGCACCCAGCTCACGAGGCACGTCGAGCCCCGGTGACGAAGCAGGTCTTTTTCTCTGCCATTTTCCTGCTTTTGTTCCTCATTCCCCAAGGCCCAGACACATTCCTGGTTCACACGGGAATGTGGATGCTCAGCCTGCTGCTGAGCGAGCACCTCGCCAGACTTACCTGCTTGAGGACAAAGCGTGGCACGTGTAAGTGAGAGGGTGCCAGCCGAGGATAACAAGAAGCAGGTAGCCGGTTGTATGACAGGGAGCCCTACATTTGGCCTTTTCCCTCTGGGTCATAAGTTCAAATCCAGCCAGGCCTCGCCTGACAGAAAATCATTAACTGCACCGCTCAGGCTGCTTGACAGATGGAAAATGAGTTTCCGTCTCCGTCCAGCAGGCGAGTGTCCACGTCACGCTTGGCCCTCAGCAGCTCTGGACACCGCTGTGGAGTCAGAGCAGAAGTCGTGTGAAAGTTGCCCCGGATCAGGCGTCTCGGCCGAAATGGGGGGCTGCAGCCCCCTTGCCCCGCCCTTCCGGGAGCACTTTATTAATCAGTCGGTCTTTGCTCCTGCTCTGCAGGCCTTGTTGGAAGAGTGGTTTGAAGTAATGGAATAACCGAAAATCTGACTCTACAGCAGTCAAGGAAGAGCAGCCAAGATCACAAGAGAAAAGTATCCAAAGAACATTTTCACCTTAGCTATTTATTTATTTATTTATTTATTTATTTTTGAGACAGGGTCTCACTTTGTAGTTCAGGCTGGCCCTGAGCTCACTATGTAGTCCAGGCAAGCCTCGAACTCAGCAATCCTCCTGCCTCTGCCTCCCAAGTGCTGGGATGACAGGCGTGAGTCACCGCGCCCGGCACTGTGATATGTGGCACTGATTGCTGGTGGGCGTGAGTCACCACACCCAGCATTGTATGTGGTTACCAGGGATCGAACTCAGGGCCTTGCGCTTCCGCGGCAGGTGCCAAAAACCACTGAGCTAAATCTCCGGCCCACCTTGGCTCTTTATTGAGATAAACCACTTAAATAGCTCCGGATTGTTGCCATTTTAATAATAAAGGAAAACGATTTTCAGAGGAATCTTTGGGGCCAGGCCTGTCTTGTCCTCCTCTGCCCAGCTCCCGGCCTATCCCAGAGACGCCTGAGGGCTGGAGTTGGACCTGCTGAGCGCACCACGCAGCGGCTCTTGGGGCTCTGCCTCTAAGCGCCACAGTCGCCATTCCACAGGGGCCGCGTAAGGACAGCGCGGGGTGGGAGGTCAGTGAGGCGACGGCCAGCCTGCTCCTGCCGGCAGTGCCCTCTCGAGGAGGGCTCGTCTCAGACTCCACGCTGGCCCTGGCCGAGCTCACTCGTGGGTTGCACACAGAAGCCTCAGTGGGCAGGGCCGGTTTGCTGAATCAATGTCCACCGGGAAGCCTCAGGCCTACCTGGCAGGCTCGGCAAGCAGGGCCAGGCGGCGCTCAGCCTGGAGCTCTCTGGACGAGAAGCGCCGGGCACGATTCTCTCTAGTCTGCGATGGTGAGTCTTTCCGGTTTTGATGATAACGAGAAGCCAGCTGCAGCGCGTACGCCACGGATTGCATCACTCCGTTTGCTGTTAGGGTAACAAATACCTGAGATAATTCAACTTGCAGAGAGGAAAGCTGTATCGTGGCTCATGTGTTGGGATTTAAGCTCACGGTCACCCCGCCTCACTGTTCGTGGCCTCGTGGTGGTGTGTTCTTCACCCCGTGGCAGCCAGGAAGTGAAAAGACAGGAAGGGGCCAGGGTCCTCGCGTCCACTCCAACACACAGCAAACCAGCTCACTTCGGCCCCCTGGGCTGCACCTGCCGCTAACTACTGTGCCCGGGGTCAAGCCTGTCACACACTGGCTTTGGGAGGACACTTGGCCTTATTTGGGAAGGTATGTTACTCTCACTTCCTGTCTTCCCTCTTAAACCACCGAACGCCAACAATCTAAAGGTATTTCAAGCTTAGAAAGAGCGCTTCTTCGCCTCCTGTACCCAGATAGGGCCAGCAGAACCTTCCGAGGAGCATCTACCCGACACCCGCAGAACGTGCTTCGTATGCCTCTGGCAGTCGCGCGGGCACGATTAAATCAGGAGTGTGTTCACTGACTCTGGCCCTCTCGTGGATTCCATAAGTTCTGAACAGAGGGCTTTTCTGCTGGATCGGGGTTTTCTCCTGCCGTGGGCCTTAGGGACCGCTGCAGCCATGCCCTTCCTTCCCCTGGGAGCTGGAGAAGCAGCCTCCAACCGTTGTGCACTTTGGGGAGCACGCCCCGGGGTCCGCTTTTTTCTGTTACCCTTGCGACCTTCTCTGCTGCCAGGGCCTGCGGGCTGCAGAGAGGCTCGGCAGCGCCCTCTAGTGGCTCCTTGGCTTCTCCCGTCTTCTCTGTCCCCTTCCAGTGCAACCTCTCTACTCTTCCTCTAGAGGAAAAACAGAACTTGAGGCCAGCGCCAGTTCCTGGAATCTCGCCCCTGTTCACATGGGGAGTTCTGCAGACAGGGCCAAAATAAGAGAACAGCCCTGACCTTTTGAAGAGAAAGCGATGAGGACCCAAGAGAGTGTCGCCCCCTGCTGGCCAGAGCCCGCCAAGGCCGCTATTCCTGGCCCGTGGACATGGAGGCCTCGTCTTGGCTGCTTTCTGCTCTCACCTAGCTTTGGAAGAGTCAGTTGCAAGCTGAAACAGAGGGCCGGCTTGGCGTTGCCGACGCTTGCTTTTTGAGGAAGAGCGGAAAGCAGCGTCCAATTCACAACCTGGGCTTGAGGCATGTGCTCCAGAAACAAGACCTGGGCGGGGGGAAGGCATTCCAGCCCCCGCGGCTTCCCAGCTTCTAAGAGGGTGAAAAGAGGCCGCTCACAGGAGGCGAAGGTGCAGGCTTTTAAGGTGACTCCATAGTCCAGGCGGGAGGGTTAGGATCTGTGCACTGAGTGTGCTCCGAAAATAGGTTTCAGCAGCTAAAAAGCAGATCTCATTTATACACTGCCATTTGTCTATTCACTGAGGCAGAAGCCTCGGTTGGAGGATCTCTCCCCACGCCCACCCCACCTCTGCAGTGGAATCCAGCTGAGCGATTTTCTCCTCGGGTGAGAAATATATATATGGTACCAAAAAAATTTTCATATATATATAATATATATATATAATATATATATATGAAATACAAATAAGGGAATGCCTCCCAGCAGCCAGGCGGGCAGGCCAGCCCTGTCTACACAAATCGTCCTGCATTTTTCCAGCGCCAAGACTTGGCCAGTCTTATTTACTCTTATCTGTGGAGTGAAATCTCCATGGCTGCTGGCCGGGGAGCTCTATTTTTAGTCGCGGGGCTCTCAGCTGGCCCTCTGACCCTTCCTGGCTCTTAGCAGAAGGTTTCCGGCTTCACGTATCTTGCGAAGGATGCGCAGAGGCTGAGGCTGACCTCCCAGAAAGGCCCCCAAACCTGGAGGTCACAGCGCCTCCCCCGGTGAGGGCCGGAAGGCGGGGCTGGCCCGGTGCGGGAGGAGGAGCTGAGGGCCCGGCCACCTGCATCCCGGGCGGACAAAGGACAGGCGAGAGGACAGCAGCTGCATTTAGGCCGCTGGCTGAGCTTCTGGAAGAAGGAATAGTTCCAAGTGAAGGCAAAGAGCTCACCCTGAAATTGCATGGTCTTTTTTCTTTTCTTTTCTTTTCTTTTTTTTTTTTTTTTTGTTCAGGCTTTCTTTTTCCTTTTCTTTTCTCTCGTTTTTAACAGCACCATTTCCTATGCAGAGCGATAAAATATATATTTATAAACACTTTCCAAGACTGCCCTCTAGTGGAAAGCCGGCAGCAGTAGCACCTCTTACAAATCCGCGCCCTGATCCCAAACTTCTGAAGCAAACTGGGCACTTTCAGGCGAGCCCCACAGGCAGGCCCGGGAAGCGTAGCGCGTCCCCCGTCCCCCCGCCCCCCAGGCTGCAAACGTCCCGGCCTTGACTGGAAATGACGGCTGCTGAAGCCTTTCCAGAGAAGCCGTGCTTTGCTGCCGGAGCTGGGAATAGCGGTGCCGCCGGTTCGGTATTTTCAAGTTGTTCAGTGCAAGGAAGTGGGCTGCGCCCGACAGTGGGGGGCCCGCTGGGAGCGCTCCGCGGCTGTGCGCGGGTGACCGGCCCAGGGCTTTTATTTTGGCTGAGGAAGGAGCCAAGGCCGCGAGAGCGTCCAGCCCCGAAGGCCACACACGCGGCTGGGTCCCCACCTTGGAGGATGTGGGACAATGAGTCATTTGTGCCTCTTCCTGGTTCTTCCTGGCCGAGGCCGGCTTTCCCACTGGAACCGAGAGGCTTGGCCGGGCGCCCGAGCTGTCTGGAGCCTTTCGGCGCAGAAGAGCCGGGGAGAGGGCGTGCGCCCCACCCCGCGCGCCCCACAGGCCCGGCCCAGTCTGGTCATAAAACCCCATTCACCCCGCTCCGTTTGGCAGCCAGGGCCTCCTGGCGGACGCCTGAGGAAACGGGCCGTCCTGGTAGATTAGGGCTCCCAGGCCTCGGTCTGCGAGGAGGCAACGATATCCCCCGCAGACCCCCGTCTGGTGAGCTGCTCGGCCCGCGGTCTCTTGGACGCACAACGCGGCTACTAATAGTTGCAGTAAAGTAGCTGCCCTTCGCGTCTTCCTCAAACGGACAAACAGATTTTGAGCAGCTGCTCTATAGCTAGCGCTGTTCCAGATGCCGATCGCCAAGACCGACAAGGTCCCTGATCTCATGGAAATTACTGTCTAGCCAGGGGACAGTGTTTGAGTAAATATATCATTCCAAGTGCTCCGGGGGAGACTAACAACGCAATGAATAACACTACTTAGATGAAGTAACTAAGGGCGGCCTCACTCTGAAGGTTACATGTAAGCACCTACTATGTGCCAGATATTTTCTGTACCTGGGTTGAGGATGAAAAGATAAGGAAAATGTAGGCTCTGCATTCCGAGTGCAGACCCGGTCTGTCAAGTATCTCATGTCATCCTTATTTTATAGAGGTGAAACTGAATGGAAGTGATACGAAGATGCTGGTCAAAACTTTATCAAAAGCACCACAAAGATTTGATTGAAAGCCCGCCTTACTCCCAAATATTTTGTTTTCTCTTTCCTTGTGTTGTGTAGCTTGATCAAAGCGGGATGACGGACTCATACCCGAACACCCCTCGGAGCCCAGGGTTTTATGTGTGTCCACTGCACTATCTTTAGCCCCCGACCTCCTGTTTCTCAGGGCACAGCAAGAAGGCTCTCGCTGGGGTCCTGAACAAGCAGAGAGGGGACACTGGCTGTGCCTCCAAACGTGTTGTCTCAGCAGCTCTTGTGCCTAGATCTGAGTGGTGAGCCCAGAATCCCACATCCTACGTGCGGAGATACCCTGAGGTCTCCCGCACCGACCAACTCAGAGTGCGCCCTCACCAGGGCACCCCTGTCCCTTCACGTTTCCCTTCCTGAAAACCAAGGGGACGGGCTCCTGGTTCTAGAAAAAGGCCATCTTCTACTTAACGTGACACTCATCACTGACCCAAAGCTGAGGAGGAGCAAGAGGAAGGGTAAGGCCCCCGGAAGTGCCTAGACCTCCACCACCGGTGGAGAAGGACAACCACGGCGGGCAGAGAACAGCGCAGTGGCCTAAGCCTCCCCTCACCAGAAATGCTGTCACGCGGTGTAGCCCAGAGAAGCAGGGAAGCGTGACTGGACCCACTCCTTGGGTAATAGGTTTATTGATTTGGTGACAACCCAAAATCCTGGATCTGGAGAGAGAAGAGATTAACAGAGCAGTGGCATTCAGGCCAGGGTCACCAACCACGGAGGATCTGAAGTATTTCTGAGGAGAGGTAATGAGGGGCAGGCACAGGAGAAATGAAACAGGGCCGCTGTGCTTGGATCTGACTGACATATTGGCTTCCACTGAGAACAGGTGGCTTTTGGAGAAAGGGCGAACAATGCTTGAAAGAAGGGAAAGAAATGGATTAAGGGGATGAACATAAAGTATGTTATGCACGTGTACCAACTCCCTGAGGCGAATGCAATCATCATGCGCTAAAATGTATCAATAAAAAGAAAAAAGAAAGCCACAGGAGTAATCCTGTGGATTGTATCTAGATGTCTCCCAAACCCTCCTGCAATCATAGGTAGGGCTTTGGGAAGGTGATTGGATTATGGAGCCTAGAGCTGTCCTGTTGTTAGAAAGTAGGGCCTGCGCAGAAGGAGGAGTCCGACAAGTATGGCCTCTGGTGCATCCATTTGCCTAAAAGTATCTCAAGTTTATTCTTTACGGCAGAGTAGTGCTCCATCATATATGAAAACTGTATTTTCTTTATCCTTTCATCCACTGATAGATATCTAGGCTCTTTCTAAGACTTAGCTATCACAAATTGTGTGACTATAAAAATGACTGTGTATGTATCACTGTGCTATGATGGTTTTAATTCTTTTGGGAAGGTAAGAGAAATAGCTGAGTCAAATGAACCTCTAGTTTTAGTTTTTTGAGGAATCTCTATGCTAATTTCCATATGGGTTGTACCAATTTATACTCCCACCAACAGTGAGGAAGTGTTTCTTTTTCCCCACAGTTCTACCAACATTTATTATTGGCTGATTTCTCAATAACTATTCTTTCTAGCGTGCGATAGAATTTCAGTGTTGTTTCAATTTGCATTCTCAAACAATTAGTGATGCTGAACATTTTTTTCGTATATTTATTTCCTGTTTGTACTTCTTTAATCTAAGGGGTGTCTGTTCATTTCAGATGCCCATTTCTGGAATGAGCCTTTGAAACTTGTGAGTCTATTGTTTATGAGTTTTTTTAATGTATTCTAGATATTAGTTTGAGAAATAGCTAGGAAAAAATTTTTCCCATTCTGTGGGTTGTCTCTTCACTCTGTTGGTGGTTTTCTTTACCGTGTAAAGGCTTTTCCATATGATGGGTTCTTACTTCTAAATTCTTTGTAATACTCGCCTGCAGTCGGGGTTTTGTTCATGCGGTCTTAGCCTACACCTATCTCTGCAGAGTTTTCCCTGTTCTATCTTCCAGCAGATTGTTTCTGTTTTAATATTTACATCGTTGATCCATTTTCACTTTAGTGTAGTGTATGGTGAGAGAGATGGGTATAGGTTTAATCCCTGACATGTGGAAAGCCAGTTTCCTAGGACCATTTCTTAAAGAGCCTGTCTTTGTTCCAGTGAAGGCGTTTGACTAATTTATCAAAGATGAGGTGGCTGCATGGCTTGAGAGTTTTTTCTGTATCCTCTGTTCTATTTCACTAACCCTCCAAAATGCAGATCAATACTGGGAAGTGGGAGGAAAATGTTCAAATGGAAAAGGGAACAAAGAAGGGGGAGGGAAAGAAGGGAAAGGAGAAGAGAATAGAAAAAAATGGAGGGCTGGGGATTTAGCTTAAGTGGTACCACACCAGCCTTGGATGCAGAAGGGCCCAAGTTTGATCCCTGGCACTGCAAAAAAAAGAAAAAATGGAAACAAAATTTTTTCAATTATGGAGGGGGAGAAGGGTTGGAGAAGAGGAGAATGGGAGAGCAAAGGAAGATATATTATGTATAGGTACAAATTTTCATATCACATATGATATATATATATATAGTACCAATAAAATAATTTTTTTAAAGAAAAGAAGAGGTGGGCCACTAGGGGCATGGCCTGTCCCCCCCGGATATCCCTTTCCCCCATGCTTCCCCGACCCCATGCCTTCGCAGCCCGCCTCCATCACGCCCCTCTGCCATGCTGCCCTGCCCTGAAGCCAGCCAACTATGGACTGAGAGCTCTACAAACTGCCAACTAAAACCCATCTTTCCTCCTCTAAGTCCTGAGCATCAAGTCTTGTGTCTCAGTTACGAGAAA